>VDFB02277564.1:0-69023 GCA_007258455.2 Sequoia sempervirens
TATCGCCCTCCGACGACATTGGAACTAACACAAATGGAATCATCAGTTGACTTTGACCACATATCAAATCTATTTCAACCAAGTAATATATCTACTTGCATAGTTTTTGAAATTCCTATCGTTATCTTACTTTGTAGTGTATTTGTAATGTTGACTAATTTCATCTAATTTGCTGCAAATACCAATGTAGGGAATGTTTATGCAGTTATTGCAAATGAAGACAACAAAGAGGGAATAGATTATTACTTGTGTTGTGCTGAGACCAAAAAGAAATTGGAGGCCCCAGTTATAGATGGAGAAAATATTGAATACCCTACAGGCTCAGTTGTTGTTACTGGAATGTGGCTTAGAAGGTACTCACATAAGAGTGTTAATGTTTGACTATTTTAGGACTTTGACACGCATAAGAAGTTTCTTCATTACTCGAACCTTGTCATGGCATCCAATGTTCGTATGATAAAATATGGGGGGTAGACCTTTGAACAAGACCTTGTGGAAGGTGTGTGATTCTAACCATGAGGCAATACTTGAGACAATAAATAGTAGAGCAGACCCAGATGGTTCGTTGGATTAATTTGTGGGTATGCACATTGGTTCTTATTAATTTGTAAGTATGCACATTAATTTGTGTGATGTCAATTCTATGATGCCAATGCTATCATCTAATGTTTATATCATGTATGTAGGTGATTGATGAAGTTATCATACTTGCAAATGTAACACACTTTATATTTAGAACTGTGGAAAAGGATACATAGTTCAATGGTATTTTATTTTTTCTCAAAAATATGCAAAAAAAATGATGTAGGATATTTTCAATAGATTAGTAAACTAAGTGGAAGAATAAATTGTGTTGTTTTTATAATAGGTTAGAAGTTTCCAAAAGGTTGGAAAGTAATAGTTTGGTTATGTTCTATTCATGAGAGTTTGTGTGCAATACGTATCTTGGAACTTGCAATGAAGATGTATGGCCAGGAGTGACTAAGTTGAGAGACTGGCATGCCTATCCTCAATGGAAGCATAAAGATTTAAGCCTTGTTTTTGACTTAGAACCAAATGGTGTGGATTTTTTTTTTTGTAAGTGCCTTCCATCAATTTTCATTTCATTTCCATTTTGGATGCTCTTTATTTTTCTTCTTTTACTTTTCCTATTTGTAAGTCAACTCCTGAAAATTAATTGGCGTCTCCTTGCAAAAAATGTTGATTTATGAGCCATCCAAGAGAATCTCAGCCAAAAATCCAATGCAACATTCTTATTTTGATGATTTTGACAAATCTCAATTCCGATTTTAAGACAGAGTTTCTGAAAATGCCCAATTTTCATAGAAACTATCTTAATATGTTCAAATAGAGCATTGGTTAGTGGGGTACATGGTTCTCTGAACATGAAGGAGCTTATATTTGAATTTCAATATTCCCATACTTGAGAATTATCTTTTATGAACTCTTTGAACCCATAATTCCTACTTCGAGGACCCTCTAAAGTGTAATCTTGATAGATGGGAGGTATGCTTGATATTCATATAAAAATTACTTTTTAAGTTATTCAATGGTCTAGATTGACTAGTGATAAGTTATAAGATATTGCATAATTGAGCATACAAGTTTTAGATTATTGAAATATCACATGTTTATTTGAATTGATTATGTGATTATTATTATTTACAATCTCTTTTCTTTGTTTAGGTGGGAGCTAGTAAACCCAAATAAAGTTATAAAGTATATGCCAAATCCAAGACTAGCAGATGGTACTAAATTATTCATTTGAAGTTAACATCATCATGACCACCTATGGTGTAGACATTATAAAAGTGTGTGTGAATCTTAGCAAGGGAATTTCAAGTTATTCATTTGAAGTTAACCTCATCATGAACACCTATGATGTAGACATTATAAGAGCATCTCGAATGTATGAGTGAAATTGTAAAAGATCTATGAGAACGAAGTACCTAAGGCATCCTTGAATCCTATTTTTGGTTATTATGAGAGAATCTTAAAAGCTAAGTTTGTGTGCATGAAAATGGGGCACATTGATTGAATATTTGATTTAATTGGGGTGTTGGAATTCATATAGGTTGATTTTTTTCTCATGATTTTGTATTACCACTTGATAGTTTTGAGAAAGAATTGTGCTTACAAGTACAAGCACTTGGGTTTCAGAATGGTGTATGAAGCATATTAGACAATTGTAGCACAAACATAAGAATTAGGATTGCCAAATGAATATCATTTTATTGTAAACATCATATTATTAATATAGTGAGTGTAATAACTATTGATGGTTACCAATCATTATTTTTCTTCTTTTATTCTCTCCCTATTATAACTAGCACCAATTGACTAACTTATTATAAAAACTTTATTTATTAAAATAAATCAACCTAATGATTATATATCAATATCAATATAACATACCATCTATTCACATAAACATTTTTAATGATATTTACTCAATTTTTTAAATTTATTGTTGCCCTTAAACATTTGTAATTCATGCAGCATAATCCCTTAATAGTCCAAATTGGAAAATGGCAGCAATCTTTGACGGTCTATTACCTAGAGATCGTGTCAGTTATGTACATTATTTCTGAGGCATTGGGATCACGTAGGGTACCTCTATAATAACCTCTCTTGGTTTTTTTTTTTTATTTTTTTATCTCAGAGTCATTTTCTCGTGGTGTCCAGTTTTCACTTGATGGAAAAAGTGTCAAATGCAAGCAATGTAAAGTTGCAAAGTTGTGCAACTTTCATTTTGCAACTTGTGTGACCAAACAGACTATTCCAACACATCTTGATGGGTATGTTTACGTTAGACATGGTCCTCTTTTTCACCCAAACACACTAAATCACTCCAAGCTACATTCAACCGACTCGATCCCTTAAGAGTCCAGAGTGAAAAATGGTTGTTATCTTTGACAAGCTATTACTCAGAAACTATGATGCTTATGAACTCTCTGTCTGAGCCTACGGGATCGCATTGGGCCCTCTACAATAACCTCTTTCAGTTTTTGTTATCTCAAAGTCATTTTCCCATGATGTCCAGTTTTCACTTGATGAAAAAAGTGTCAAATACAAGCAGTGTAAAGTTGCAAAGTGGTCTAACTTTCATTATGTAACTTGTGTAACCAAACAGATTGTTCCAACATGTCTGAATGGGTACGTTTATGCTAGGCATGGTCCTCTTTTGCACCCAAACACGTCGAATCACTCTGAGCTATGTTTAACTGGCTCAATCCCTCAAAGGTCCAAAGTGCAAAATGTTTGTAATCTTTGACAGGCTATTACTTGGAAACTGTGATTCTTATGAACTCTTCGTCTGAGCCTACGGGATCGCGTTGGGCCTCTCTCTAATAACTTCTCTCAATTTTTGTTATCTCAGAGTCATTTTCTCGTGGTGTCCAGTTTTCACTTGATAGAAAAAGTGTCAAATGCAAGCAATGTAAAGTTGCAAAGTGGTGCAACTTTCATTCTGCAACTTGTGTGACCAAATGAACTGTTCTAATACGTCTGAATGGGTACATTAACGCTAGGCATGGTCCTATTTTTTGTTGGGAATAGGATGCCATTTAATTGCAATCCTAAACATATTTCATGTATCTCCTAAGTCCTTGGAAAGTGTTCCCCAACACTAGGATTAGAAAGAGATTAAATTTGAATGAAATGTACATGTAAATTGGCATTTGTAATTATTCCTAAATGATAGGAACATGTGAGTTCCTAAATAATAGGAGCACATGGGGTGCCCACATGGAAGGTGGAACCCATTTTTCTTAAGTTAATTGTTTAGAGGAAAGATAACACTTCAATAATGCATGTAAAGATCCTATAAGTTAGGGATTGATATTTACATGAGTGGAGTTCAGTTTGGTTATGGTTCAGTTATCTTCAATTGCATGTAGTTAGTTTCAGTTGAATGCTAGTTGACTTCAGTTGACTTTAGTTGCATGACTAATGACTTCAGTTGCATGACAAATAACAGGTGGACACATTCAGTTAAGTGGGGATGATCAATCATGCATAATGTTTGCATGAATTGATGAAGAGATATGTTTCTATTAACAAAGATTGACTTGGAACCATCTTGGGCGCCCAAGTTGGCATCTTGGAGTTAACATATTTTGCATGAGAAGATATTTACAAGGTTGAGTTAAGTGGGCCCATTATTGGGTGCCAACTTTGAGGATAAGCTTGGAAGATATTTTCTTGACCAACAATCAGTTAAGTGTTCAGTTTGGGGTGCCTAAATTGAGGAGACTTTGGTTTTGACTTCATGTTACATGATGGAACTCTACTTGCACAAAATAGGTGTAGGTTTTTGAGAGGAGCTTCAAGCTCTTTTAATTGAAAATCCTTTGGAGTTTTCAATGCTCATTATTGTCTATTAATTGTAGCAAGTTGAAGAGAGTTATATCAAAGTTTATTGCAAGTTGTGAAGAAGAATTGTTGAAGGCAAAAGAAGCATCTCAATCAAGAATTGATACAGTGTTATTGTAATCTTATTCTAAGGTTAAATAATACAAACACTATTGATTCTGGTGGTGGAGTTTTTTTTTGAAAAGGATTTCTCCACATATATGTTGTGTCACTTCTATCTTCTTGTCTCATTCTTCTACAATCTTCTATCTCTTTTTCTACAAGTGGTAAAATTAATCTAAACATATAATCATACACAAAGAATTGTTAACAAAGAACACTTAGTTAGATCTACAATCTCATAGTTTTACAAGTTTTAAAGCTACATAATTTCCTCCATTTTCAACATTTTGCACCCAAACACGTCGAATCACTCTGATCTACGTTCAACCAGCTTGATCCCTTAAGGGTTCAAAGTGCAAAATGGCTACAATATTTGATGGGCTATTACTCAGAAATCGTGATTCTTACAAACTTTCCATCTGATTCTATGGGATCACATTGGGCCCCTATATAATAACCTCTCTCATTTTTTGTTATCTTGGAGTCATTTTCTTGTGGTGACGACTTTTCAGTTGATGCATAAAGTGTCAAATGCAAGCAGTGTAAAGTTGCAAAGTGGTGCAACTTTCATTTTGCAACTCGTGTGACTAAACGAACTATTCCAATGCATTTGGATAGGTACGTTTATGCTAGGCATGGTCCTCTTTTGCACCCATACACACTGAATCACTCTAAGCTACGTTCAACCGACTCGATCCCTTATGATGGCATGCAAAACAATTGAAAAGAGAAATATTCACACGATAGTTGAGAAGTTTGAGTTTTCCACACCAAAATCATATGATCATCCTCAAGTCTAGCAAGTGCAAGCTATTTTTTAATTATCCTCCTTTCCCTTACAACAATATACAACCAACTGAAAATGCATACAATGGTGGAACTTGGAAACATTTTATTTTTTCCTCAATTAACAACTTTGGATGTGAGGAATTTTGTCATTTTCATTTCAAATGATTTAATATGTTTGAAAGTTGGAGTCTAAGAGAGACAAGGGATGCTCTCACGTACATTTTTATTTGCTGTGATAAATCAAGTTTTCACCCAATTCCATTTCTTATTTGTATTATAAATTATAAAGCTTTCTTCCAAATCCATTTCCTATACAAGAAATAATATTGCAAAAAGTTGTTATATACATCTCTTGACTTGCTTATATGGTGATGGATCAAGAACATATCAATTCATTCTATACTATGAGGATTATGCTGTGAAAATGTTTAAAGACTATTGAAGATAAATGTTTGTATGATAATGTGTCAAGAAGTTAACTACTCATCATCTACTATGAATATTATGTTTTGCAAGTGTTTTGAAGATTATGTACTCTTTGCTTAATTGAGTTGTTCCAATCAAAAGACTAAATATACCATAATCTTTTTATGAAACATCTCATGGAATGCCAATTGAAAACGTTTTTTTTTTCTTTTAGATAAAGCATTTGATGGAACTCTTTGAATTAAATTGAATTGAGATATGTAAGAATAAGGGAGCATTAGAAAATACATTGCTCAAGGATCTTAAATAAGCCTTCTTACAAAATTTGAAAAAGCATGATAAGTCCATAGTTGAAAATTTTGTAGTCAACGAAGTGGGTACTAATTCTATATTATATAGATCATAATTCTTCTTTATCTTTAAGATCTTCTAAGTTTGGCAATGGTTCCACCAAGTTGTGAATGGTGAACTGTTCTTTATTTAGTTATGCCTATGTGGGTTCATTTTCCTTATCTCTCGTTGTAATTTTAGGTGGATTATTGCTTTCAAAGTATTGGGAATGCTTTGGTTAGATTTATATCCATTGATCCAATGGACATAGAAATATATCAAAGGGGTTTCTTGAAAAAAATTGGTTGAAAATTGAGGAGCGAGCATGGAAACAAGCCATTAATTATCAAAATGTTCTAGTGTAGAATATTCTACCTAAAATATTCCTTTAGATAAGTTTGCTAGTTGTTAGATTTTTATGATAATGATTGTTTAGTTGTGTAATCTTGCATGGAGTTGCATGTCTATTTTCTAATTGGCAGTTGTCATTCTAGAAGACTCATCTCTTGATATATATTAAACTCATTCTTAATCAATTATCAAGTTAATAATCAGTGCATTTATTTATAGTTAATATTTTCTTTTCAATTTGTGCAATTTTATAATTTGTAACTCTACTAGTATTCCTAGAAATATTAAAATTGTTTAGCATCAACTAATAAAGTTTTTTAACATCAATCAATAAATATTTAAGACAAATCATGAAGGACAACAATGATTAATGCTAGGGCTAACCAATTAATAAGTATACACGAGAATAAGTCAAACATACGTGTGAATAAGGGAAGCACAAGTACTCAAATACACGTAAGCCTTGAAGTATACACACAAATACATAGTATACACAAATTAATACAGAGTATATGTATGAATACAAGGTATACACATGAAAACATGTAAGTTGCAAAGTATACATTGGAATACATGTAAGTCACAAAGTATACATATAAGTTGTAAAGTATACACTTGAATACACGTAACTCATATCTATTGAACAGTGGATTTATAATAGAAATATGAACACCATTGATAAAAAAATATGTGTATTAACCAAATAGCCATGTAGGCATACATCAATATATGTCGATATAAGTATAAAATATATACAAAATAGCCATATAGGCTTACGAGAATTCCATATAGGCATACAATGTCAAATATATCCAATACAAAATATGTACAAGAATGCCATATAGGCATACAACAAAGGGCTCTAGAATCAAAAGTTATTGCTCTCCATGCTCTCGAAAAAAATTATTTCCCTTTGTTGGTCAGCTAGATGGCGATAAGTTTGTCACTCGTTTACTTTGAGGTCAAGGAGTGCTCCTATTGCTTCTCCTAAATTTTAGTTCTCGATCAAGCCTTATTTGTTACAATAGTAAGTAAAGACATCAATATATAGAAATTACATTATAAAAAATGATATATTTAACAAAATAATCATTTACTGCCTCTAGATGATCACTCTCCTCGAGGGAAATATTTTCATGCCCATGTTGTGGCGTGCTGAAGCCCTATAGAAACCATCCAAAGAGGAATTAAACTACAAATCAATAATGGTTTGATTTTTCACTAACAACTATAACAACGAATGCAAATTGAAATTTAGTAATTTGCCTCAAACCTTCATGAGAGGCATCGAGGAGTCTATAGCAAAAGAAACACCAAGCTCCATTGCATTATGAACATGTGGAGGTGTATCCGCTCCGAACATCTGAAAACAAAACAACAAATTATTCAATCACATAAACTACAATAGTGATGCACGTCATGGCTTATAATGTATGAGATAATAAACAAAATTTTGAGTACTTATTAAACTATATATTTCTAACTATCATGCTTACTATTTTCCCTATCCATAGCTTGTTTGAAAACACATGTTTTAGGCTTTTATCCATAGCAGCAAGGTGGTGAACCATATGATAAAATGCTTCGGTAGACATGTATGAAAACTATGGTAGCATAGAGAAAGCAGTGTATTGTTTGTAAAAATACCTCAAAGAAATGCAGTCTCATGGTGATGGAATGCCATTACAAACAAATGTGTCATGGCATTCCATCACCATGAGACCGCATTTGTTTGAGGTATTTTTTCAAATAGTTCATTGCCTTCTTTATGGTATTATGCTGAGATGGGATGGATGGTATAGTGTGGTCTTGGTTATGAGATGGAGGGAAATCATGACATGAAGAGGGAGGGGTGGGCATATGAATAAGTGGAATAAAAAGTGGAAGGTTCCATGGATTGGTAAATTGAGGATGAGGATGAAGACCTTGAAAAGAATTTGGAGGGGAATTTTGGATAAAGGCTTGGTTTCTATTCTTCAGACAATGAGTTGTTTGAAAAAATGCCTCAAAGAAATATTGTCTCATGGTGATGGAATGGCATTCCATCACTATGAGACCACATTTTTTCAAAGTACTCACTGCCTTGACTATGATATTGCTTACTATTATGCTTCGATAGATTTTTTCCAAGCATCCATAGTTTGTTGGAAAGCACCTATTTTAAGCTTTTAGCCATAGCAACAAGGAAGTGAGTAGTTTGATAAAATGTTTTGGTAGATGTGTATGGAAAATGTGGTAGCATAGAAAAGGCGGTGAGCTATTTGAAAAAATGCCTCAAATAAATGTGGTCTAATGGTGATGGAAAGGCTTTCCATCACCATTAGACCACATTTATTTGAGGCATTTTTTCAAATAGCTCACTGCCTTTTCTATGCTATTGCTTACTATTATTTTTTGATAGATTTTTTCCAAGCATCCATAGTTTTTTGGAAAGCACCTTTTTTAGGATTTTAGCCATAGCAACAAGGAAGTTTAGGTAGTTTGATAAAATGCTTTGGTAGACATGTATGGAAAATGTGGTAGCATAGAAAAGGCGGTGAGTTGTTTGAAAAAAATACCTCAAAGAAATGTGGTCTCATGGTAATGGAATGGCATTCCATCACCACGAGACCACATTTCTTCGAGGAATTTTTTCAAACTACTCACTGCCTTGTCTATGTTAGTGCTTACTATTATGCTTTGATAGATTTTTTCCAAGCATCCATAGTTTGTTGGAAAACACCTAATTTAGGATTTTAGCCATAGCAACAAGGAAGTGAGTAGATTGATTAAATGCTTTGGTAGATGTGTATGGAAAATTGGTAGCATAGAAAAGGCGATGAGTTGTTGAAAAAATACCTCAAGGAAATGTGGTCTCATGGTGATGGAATGGCATTCCATCACTATGAGACCACATTTCTTTGAGGATTTTTTAAAACTACTCACTACCTTGTTTATGTTATTGCTTACTATTATGCTTTGATAGATTTTTTCCAAGCATCCATAGTTTGTTGGAAAACACCTATTTTAGGCTTTTAACCATAGTAGCAAGGAAGTAAGTAGATTGATAAAATGCTTTGGTAGACATGTATGGAAAATGTGGTAGCATGGAAAAGACAGTGAGTTGTTTGAAAAAATGTCTCAAAAAAATGTGGTCTCATGGTGATGGAATGGCATTCCATCACCATGAGACCACATTTCCTTGAGGTATTTTTTCAAACTACTCACTGCCTTGTCTATGCTATTGCTTACTATTATTCTTTGATATATTTTTTCCCAAGAATCTATAGTTTGTTGGAAAGCACCTTTTTGTAGGCTTTTAGCCATAGCAGCAAGGAAGTGAACTGTTTGATAAAATGCTTTGGTAGAGATGTATGGAAAATGTGGTAGAATAGAAAAGGTGGTGAGTTGCTTGAAAAAATGCCTCAAAGAAATTGGGTCTCATGGTGATGTTGATGGACATCACCTTGAGACCACATTTCTTTGAGGCATTTTTTTGAACAACTCATTTCCTTATCTATGCTATTGCTTACTATTATTCTTTTAGTTATTTCTTTCAAGCATCCATAGCATAGACAAGGCAGTGAACTGTTTGAAAAAATGCCTAAGTAAAAAGTGCCCTCATGGAATGCCATGACAAGAAAATGCAATTGACAGCTGCTCCTAGTTATTACTTATGTTATGTGAAGTAATTGCATCACTGCTTATGTTGACTTTCTAAACAACTATATTGTAGTTGAAATTTTGTCATCTATCAACATCTAGTCATTAGTTATGGAATGTGAAGTAATGTTTTGAGTTTGAAAGATGTGCAATGCAATGTAATCAATGATATGAATATAAACTACACAAATATATTAAGTACAATTCATTAGTTAAACTCTTTATTCTATTACCTACGTGTAGGTTTGTCTAACTCCACTAGCACTGGGAGGTGTTCCCACGAAACCTCCAATATTAGCCTATTCAACATCCAAAATTAGATATTAGAAAACCATTCATATAACAATGCTATTCACATGTAATAAATTTATAATTGTTTACTAGTTACATACCTCAGTGGTAGATGTAGTGGAGTAATAAATAGGTGGAGGGATGGTGTATGCAATATCAACCCTGTGACCCCCTGTGGCTTGAAATTTTATTACAATCATAAAACTAAATTAGTTAATTTTGCATTTCAAAAATGAAATTTAATAAATTAAATTCAATGAACATGCTAACATTTACCTGAGTATCGATGCCAAAAGCCTCATTCAATATGTTAGATGCCCTCATCATCTTTGTAGCTGCAAATGTATCCTACATAGCAGCTTCCTGAGTGTTTGTGGGGTCATATGTATAAGTCACCCCGCAAACTTGACACGAATTGAGTGGAAGCCTACCACTCAAAGACTCCCCTAAATGGCACTGTACTATAGGACTGGCATGCTAGATGATACTCTTGATCAAAGAGTTGATAGACTACAAAGTGTCTACCTTAGCACTATCCTTAGCGACAGAAGGGACAATGACATGCTCATGAGCCAGCCTAGTGAGAGCTCGTCTCGCTTGCCATTGAGGATCCATCCATGCACCAGGTCTATCTTGTGCCGACCCCCCACCTCTCCCCTCAAAGTCCCTCATATCAAAATAATTGGGGAATTTTTTTGAGGATGAACTCATAGTAGAGTTTCCTCAAGAAATATTAGGGGACTTCGCAATTGTTGCAAGGTGGATAGTCAAAAACCATGTATAGAGGTGAAGCTACAATAGTGGTTTACAATTCAAGTGAAGAAGGAAAACTCATAAAAAATGACCCCATGGCAAAAAACTTGATTTTAGGGGTTCGTACGAACCTACTGGTTCAAGCGAACCCTTTAAATGCTTTCCCACCCAAAAACCAAAGAAAAACCCTTATGGAAGGGTGGTTCGCTTGAACCCCCTTACCCCAAATCCCCCTTGAGACACAAAAAAAATCTATTTTTTTACGCTTTGGAGCTCGGGTTAAGGATGAAAATGGAGGAGTCTTCACAAACACAACTAGAATCAAATAGTCCTTGGAATGAGCTATCCAACAAATATAATTTTAATATGTTTTTATTTTATTATGTATTTGTTTTTTTAGTTTTATTAAACATAGGTTTTTCACCGAAAAATGAAGGTCTTTGTTCTACACATGTGGAAAAGTAGCAGATTATAAAAAAAAATGAAAAATATGAGTCCACCAGATATTGAAGTCCTTGATCCAACCAAAAAAAATTTGAATTTTGATATATACAAAAAAAGTTACGTGTTATACAGTCGCGCTATGTCTGAATTGTAATTGGTTTGACTTCAAAACTTGATTAAAGAAAAAATATCCAATTAAAAACTATCTAACCAAGTGGAAGCACTAGATATCGAAGTTACAAATCTAAATTCGAAAGAATTAGAATTTTATCTTTCATGGAAAAAAAAGTTATGCGTTATATGGTGTGTGTCACTTTTTAAAAATGTTGTTTTCTGAAAAAAACCAGTTTTTGTGGGAGATGGAAAAAGAAGTGTAATTTGATTCCAAAAATTTTGAAAAAAATATTTTTAGAATCTACAGACAAAATGTGATGAGACTCTAGTCTGTATCACCTTCAAATTCCTCGCGGTTTAGCCGCTATAGGTTCCCAAATGTGAATATTTTAGTTAAAAATAATAATTCCAGTGTCCAGTTTGGCCAAAAATTGTAAACCACTATTGTGGGATCACCTACTGCCTATCCCAAAAATGGTTCCGAATCCCTTGGTGGTGGCACCAATGGATAGGAAAACTCTTGGCATTAAGGTCAAGATTTTGATTTGTGTGTGGGTCGGTGAATAATTAGCACAAATCATATTTTATAGTTTTTTCATCTTTTACTTCTTTATATGATAATTTATTTGCATAAAAATTCTTAGCCACATGCCTCCTATCTGACCAACCACCTAATTGTTTGTTGATTGCATCTACATGTTTTAACATTTCTTTAAGTGAACTGGCAAGTGTTCTTCTTTCCATGGTTGAACTTACTAGATCGTTCAACCTCGTGATTAACTCCTCAATCTAGTTTTTATTGTTTTCAATTACCCCAATTAAATTTTGTTGAGTGCTAGGAGGATGTTGAGGAATTGGTGGAGGAGATTTTTGTTGTGGTTGTTGAGTATTTTGTTCATGTTTTTGTTGCTCTGGTTGTTGAGGATTTTGAAGAGGGTTTTTTAGGTTCATTAACATTTCCTACAAATTAAACAAATGAATATAAAAAACAACCTAAAACTGCCAATTTAACAACAAATTCGCAACAAGAAACAAACAATCCTTACTTTTTTGACCTCCTCGTTGATGTGGCAAAATCCTAGCGACAAAATAGCAACAAATTGATGAAGAAAATGTATGATATCCTCCTTCTAGAATGCGAGCATACAAAAGCAAGGTTTTTGGCCACGAGTAGCAAAAAACACAATCACTAAACAAATGAATTTGTTTGCTTTTTTTTTGTTTTAATGCACTATAATGTTCTTGTGTTATAGCACAAGCGCATTATAGGATCGATGTGGCTGAGCCTTTGGCTCGGTCACACCAAGCCATAACGTGAGCATGTTATAACGCGCTCGCGTTATAGCCTATAAATGATTTTTGAAATTTTGGCCACTATTTGGCCCCCCATCTTTTTGCACCCACCCTCAACATTTCTTTTAAAGTTCTAACCTTAATTGAATAAATCATATTTATTTAATTAAGTCAATCATTAAATAAATGCACCAATATTTATTTGATTCCTCTAGTGTCCCCCTCATCAATAGTCGAATAAACAAATCAGGTTTAGTGAAATAATTAATCATTTACACATCCATTTGCTACTTTGCTTAAAATAATCAAGTTCAACATTGCATAAGGCTCCAAAAATAATCTTTTCAATTTCCACACTTTATCAAGATTTGATCAAATATGTACCCTCCATCTCTCCTCAGTTATTTCCCTAATCATGTGCATCACTCACATTATTTCACTTGTCATCTTCTCATTCTCCTTACATAAAGATCAATCATCACCTTCCATCTTGAAAGATCTAATCTCATCCATCCAACCAACCTATACAAAATCTATAAATTGCTCCATTCACGAGTCATTTTTAAGGAACAACATTGGATACAACAAGGTTTTGTTGCACAAGTGAGAAATTACATTCACTTAAACCACCAATCAACCACTTCAAGCATAATACTTAGGTCATCAAAGGTTTGTGTGCCAAGGATTTTATAGTTTTTTTCATTATTTATATTCCTTTTTCTATATCAGAGTTACATTCTTGATATAGGTTAGGATGCTTGTTTGTTATTGTTTCACCTTATATTTTAGTGTTCAAATTAAGGCACGCCCATGGGGCCTTGTCTTAAGCTAATTCTTTTCCTTTAGCATATTTTCATGCATTTTTATACATTTTTTGGTGGAATTTCTATCTTTTTTATATATTTTGGCACATCTATTCTATTGAATGATGCATCCACTCTATCAAACAACATATCCACACTCAAAATACCTAAAACTATAAACTCATTATCAATAGCATAAGTGCTATGTACGATGGAACATATACACCACTTGGTGGTATTTTTGTACCTAATGGTGTCTATTTAAGTCCTAATATCATTTTTGTAATCAAAGTGGTGTATTTGTACCACCTAGTGGCATTTTTGCACCTAGTGGTGCACCTACAAGCTCTAGTGGCATTTTTGCACCTAATGGTGTATCTAAAAGCTCTGGTAGAATTTTTGTAACTAGAGTGGCACATCTATATGACCTATTGGGGTTTCTACACCTAGTGGCACATTTGCAAGCCCTAGTGGTATTTATATAACCCCATTATTACACCTACACCATCTTGTAGTGTTTCTATATCTTGGGTGGTGCATCTATAATCTTACAAAGTTTCTACATTCTAGAATTAATATGTGTAATATTTTGATGTATCTACTCTATGTAGTGGCATATACATGCTTTTAGTGGTGTATATTCTCCATGTAATAGTGTAAACAATTCTAGGTAATCATTTTCTCATGTTTTGAACTTATCTTGCTAGTTGTCATTATTTGCAACTGTTTATTTGGTCTTTTCATATCATGTTCTAACATCTTGCTACAAGTTTGTTAGTTGAATATTTCTTCATAAAATTACTAATAATTTTTGTAGTTTTATTTTGACCAAGAAATAATCTCAAACATCTTATAAATATTTTGTATTACTTTCACACATTTCATTTTCTAAGGTCAATGAACTTGTTTGTTGTGCTTAAGTGACTTAGGAATGTGTATGCTCTACCCTCACACTACAACATAATCTTGGGAATCAAATATAATATTTTTGTCACTTTTTATTTTCCCCCAAAAGGTTAGCCTTTGTATGTCCTTTCCTCGCATGACAAGGTGATCTTAAAAAAAAAATGGTTAATCATTTTGTTTTAGTTTCTTTTAAATAGGCTTGGATTGGATTTCATCACCAAGTGTTGACCCAAACCAACATGTTTTTTTAAGGTATAGAAATTAGGTAGAGAATAGAAAAACTCTCCCTTAGGCGTAAATTTATCATTTTGGATGGAACTTACAAGAAATTTTATAGCTTGCAAGTGAAGGAGGAGAGTGGATTACTCTCTCATACCAATAAATTAGACATACACCTCACTTAATGGAATTAGGCCTCATGTACCTTTGGGTATATCAAGGATTCCCCTTGGTAAACCTTGTACAAGCCTAGCATAGATAACCCATTAGTTGTTTGGTCTTTGTAGTGCACTAGTAAGCAGTTAGCCTAGAGAAGTTATTTGCATTGTACTTTTAAAAATAGAATAGTAGGCCATAAACAAAAATAAATAAAGTTTTTGGTCAACACCTTGAGATCAATAGACCATACGATTTATTACTACATAAAAATATATTTGTGGGCCTAAAAATTGAACACTCCCACTTCAATAGTTAGGGTCTTTTGTGTCCAAATTGTAATCTTGCTAGTGCTAAACCCATACAAATACTTGAATTCAATCTTTAAAAAATACAACCCAATCAAAAATAAAAAAATCATGAACCCCCATTTCAACCAATCCAACAATCTTTTTGACTTTGATGATGATGATAGCCTTATCAATAAGATGAATATCGAGAAGATGATAGTATTGTTGATCAAGATAAATATACCAATAAATAACCTGGTGAAATTATCTCAATAAATAATTTCATAGGCCCCAATCACCTAATCATGAATAACAGAGAGCCCTTAAACCAAGAACATCCTAACACTAGTTATCTCACAAGGCTAATTCAAAAACCTATTAGTTGTCTCTATGATAAGAGAAATACCCTAATAAATTATAAATTCTAGCAAGATAAATATGTCATGATTGGTCCTCATCTATTAAATACATCAATCCCACTATCTAACCACACTAATCCTAATTCTAAACCATCAAATCCTCTATCAACCCCTCTAATTCCTAACCCCAATCCATCCAACCATTGCCCATCCCTATTAATCATAATCCTTTAAACCATCCATCAATCTTTTAACCCACCAACCATAATTCAACCATCTTCCCACATTAATCCTAATATATATACCCATCCATCAATCTCCATCATCAATCATCTATTAAAATCTTTATTTATCCATATTAATACTAATATTAATCCATCAACCCATAGATCATAATCCATCCACCAATAAACCTCTATCTAAGTTACCCATTTATCAACCCTCATCAAGAAGAAATTGTATGCATGCAAAATAAACAAATGAAATAGAATCAAATGAAACCAATTCAATACTCAAAATTTAATATGCAAACCTCCAATTAAACATGTGTAAAGTTTTTATATTTTTGATGTGGGTGCTCATTTCACTATCATGACATTAGTATTACTTGAATGATAAATTGATAAAATATTGGTGTATGAGTGAATGCTTTATTTTTTTGTATGATTGATTTATAGATTTGTAACATGATTTGATGAAGGGATAGGATTCAATATGAGACTTGAGATCTGATCCTTGATTTGGGGGAATGATGAGGAGATGTGTCATGCATAGGATAGTTGAGTTATTTTAACTTTTCTTAGTATAATTATAATTTATCAACTCAAGGTGATTGGGGAGTTAATATATTTGATCGATTAGTCAACTGCTTGTAAGGAGATGTTAACTGAGTACATGAGAGAATCAAGGAGAGTTGACTTATAGGTGATGGAGAGTATTTTATAATATTTTGCACTGGATCGATTTTGGAGATGTTGATAGGTGATTTATTCACTTAAATTTATATTTGATATATTTTTGGGTTCTTTTGGTTGTGGTATTTTGTAAGTTTGTAACAAATCAAATCTAGCAATGATTTAGTTGAGTAATAAAAAAAATTATATGTTTATCTCTAGTTGTCCTTGTTTGATATGATTACCAATGTATGGTTGAATTTATATATTGCATTGTGAGATCTACAATTTGTGTAGTGTTGTAGGTTATTTATAATTACGTATTGCATATATAACTCAAATGTGGGATGTCTATACATATAGATATTTTAGTGTGGATACAAATTTTATTTGGGTGACCAAGTTTGGTCACTTGATTCATTAGTTTGGTTGTTATTATGAGGTAGAAAGAAATGTGTTACCTAATACAAGTGTTTTGTTGAAACTTGTTGAATATATGATGCAAACATGCGAGACTTGGTGGGAGTCTAATGTAGATGTATTATTGGTGGTGTTGGATCTATTCCTAATTGTAGGTGGTAATATATCTTTTTAGTTTTGAGATCATGGCTTTACTTTTAACTTTGGGAGCACCTAATAGTATAATTGAGATGTTTGATTATGTGAAGGCCATGCATGATATTCATTTAGGAGACTATTATCACAATGTCATGGATCTTGCTCACATGGTCTAGAGTGGGAGCTTTTGATAATGATGTTTTGGTTATAGTTTATCTTCTTATTTTGGAGACCATGGTTTTGCATTATCCTTTAGGGGCTCTTTATGTTGTAGTTAAGTTCTTTGATTACATGAGGGTCATGGATGACCTTATTTAAGAGATATTTATCATGATGCCACGTGTAGCTTAGTATCACAATTCATTAAGAGCTTTTGGTAGTAATGTGGATTCATCATTTGGTAATGGGTATTTTCTAAAGTGGTTGTTGGGTCACAAAGGAGTTCTTGGATGATATTTTGTATATATTGAGTTATTTAACATCTTGAGTTATATTAAAACAAGATGGTTATATTCATGAGATTTTGAGATGTTAGCATCTTGGTACCATGGAGGGCTCTTGGATTCTTTGATTGTGGTGTTGGTTATGGTTTATCAGTTTGATAGATGATATTTGTTTATAGGATGGATTTTATTGTGCCATGGCAGACTCTTGATCATTCGTTAGAGTTTTGACATGATATAGGTGCTCTTGGAAGCAAACATGTTCTTAGGGAACATATGATCTTTTGAGGAGATGTGGATCATGACATCATGGAGTGTCATGTCCCATTTTTAAGTAATTTAATTTTGCATGAAAAATGCCCATTCTAGTATTTTCCATTGGATAAGGAAGGAGTTTGGAAATAATTTATTTAATATTTAATATTTTGGACCCACGATTATTTTATATTTTTAAGCTATTTAAATGAGGCCAATTAAATATTAAATATATTCTATTATTTATTGGTGTTGGCAACCAAAAATGGGGTGTCGCGTTTATTATGGTGCAATTAGTAAAGATCATATTGCACCTAATTTTAGAATATTATGTGATAGTTGGGACAAATTTTATGATAGGTTGCCATAGTGGGAGTTATTTTCTAATTTTAGTTAGGAATCTTGCAAAGGCCATTTTGGTGAGCATCTTTGGAGGGAAATAAATGAAAATCATATTATTTTATTTATTTTTTCAAAAGGGGGTTGTTTGGATTTTCTCCTCCATATATTTGCAGGTAAATTTATATTCTAGGCATCTCTTTTCATCTTATCAAAACTCTACTTAAATTAATAAATAATCTTTTGTAGATGAAAATCTAGTGGAGTTAGTGATAACTAGACAAAAACCCATTGGTTACAATTATCAGAGGATGAAACCCCTTTGGTACATGAGGGTGATCTCATTTAGAGATTGCATTAGAGCTTCAAGATTTGGTTGTTTCAATTGTTTCTAGTTTTGTGTTGTGTGCAAGTTTTGGGTTGTAATTTTAGCACATTGTTGTTGTAGGTTGTGTTGTTGTTGTAAAGTGATTTTTTATGTGATTTTTTTGTGCATATTCCATCCTAGAAGTTGGAGATTCTATCTTTCCAATTTGGTAGTGTTTGGCAGTGTTGTGAATGTAAGGTTTCAAAGTGTGTTGTGTGAGTATATTTTAGTGTGATGTTTCTAGATTGGTTTATTTTTTATTGTTGTTGTTGTGACTATACATTAGTCCCATTTTTCTATACTTAATTAGATATATCATTAATATAAGTCGGAGTTCATATTTTGTAATTTCTATGTTTATCGTTGAAATCAAGTGCAATAAAATTATTAGTTTTGTATGTAGATTTGTGTTTCCAGTTTGTTGTAGGTGTTTCCATTGTTGTTGCTAGATATTTTTCTACTATAAAAACATATTATGTGTAAAAAACATATTTCATTAACAAAAAAGATTTAGAAGTTTATGTACAAAAATTACCAAATTTTGGTGCATAGTTGTGCAGAAATCTATATTTTTTGTGGGTATTTCAAATTATTTTGAAAAATTACTTTCATGAGGGTTTGTAATAAATTATATTGTCTCATATTTGTTTTGTATTTATATAATAATTTTTTTGGAACATTACATGGAGAGTTCTTGATTTTGCCTTGGTCATGCAATTGTAGCTTTGGAGATTATTTGTGATAATTTGATTAATTAAGTTGTGTGATCATTTTTCTTTTGAGCTTAAATTGGGTATTGTAGTGTTGCATTGAAATCGTTGGCATGAGATTATTGATTGTACAATTATTTCATATTTGGGCGAGGCTAGGAGATCTCTTGTTCCTAGAGATTGTGTGTGGAGATGACTACTCTTTGATGAGGTTTCAACAAGAAGATTGAGAAGCCTACACTTGGGTTGGACACGAGTTTAACATGGACTTATTGAGAAGATTGTTATTAATTGAGTCATGGTGGCATGGCTATCCTAGAGAAGCAATCGCATTTCCAACTCTTGGTGCTTTTGGTGGTTAATCATATGATAAGTATTGTCCACCTTGTTTTTAAATGCATTTTGTTGTGTGCTTTGTTTTCTTATGCGAATGAGTCTTGAGCTATGGATGTTAGTTTTTGAGAGCTTACTTGAGGATTATTTGGCATGAGTATTTTTTCCTTTGTCTTCTCATTGGAATGTGTGTTGAGCAATGGATGTTGGTTCTAAAGGGCTTATTTGAGGTGTGTAGAGGATGGTTTTGAGCTTATTTCCCTTGGTTTTGGGAATCAATCTTTTGGTTTTATCTTCCTTCAATTTGAGAGGCTTACATCCTAGTTGGTTGTTGATAAAGATTTTCTCTTTGGGGTTTATGAAGGAGATCATATTTGTCATGGCTTGAGTGTTCAGAGGTTTTGGTAGAAGGATATGTTATATGGTTTTGATTTGTAGGTTCTCTTTATGGTCTTGCATTTTTTCTTGGATGTTCATATTCATATTACACTAGGATTTGATGTTTTTGTTGAGCTAAATTGTGATTACTATGTTAGTGTTCATGTGTTACTATTGTACTTCACTATTTTTAAGTGGCATAGAGGCTCTTTAATTTCTTTCATTTGTTGAGTGCAGAGAACTTTGAAGAGCTATGGAGACTAGTTGTGAGAGTTGTGTTGCAATGGTATTGTTTGTAATTTTTGTATATCATTGTGGATGTTACTTAGAATTACATGATATTGGCTACACCTTCTATGTGAGTGTTATTGGTGGATCTTTGGATGCATTGATTGTTTTTTAAATTTAACATTACCCATGCAATGAGAGTTCCAAGATAGTGGACTTGTGATTATGGATTAGGTTGAATATGTTGATGGCATAAGGTTTACTTGTTATGATGAGTACTCCCTAGTTTTGAGATATGGTTAGTTGGATGTGCTAGCAATTTGTGGTTGTTATTTGAGCTATGGTGATTAATTCTTGACACCTCCTTAGACATATTTGTTAACATTAGATTAGTGTTTGTGTGTGAACACCATTATGAGGTAGAATTCATGCTTCTATATGATAGTGTGATATCTCTTTGGATTGGAGTTTATCTTTTGTGAACTGGCATGGAGGATGGTGTTGTTGTTTGAGATGGTTGTCATCTCAATTATTGTTGCGAGTATCTTGATGGATCACATGGAACACTTGGATATTTTGATGGTACAAGTTGACCATAGAGTTTCTTCTCTTGATGTTTGAATTTACTTTTCACCCCTTATGCAATTTATACAAGTGGGAGAATGTTTGAAAAAAAATGTATTGTTCACTTTGCATAATGTTATAATATAAAAATTAATATTATTTGTGATGCACCTAAGAGATCTAGAGACAAATGCATCACATGGGTTAATTTTTTTTGGAGTCACTTTATATGTCGTAACATTAGGATAAATATTTAATATAGGTTGCGCATTGAAAATTTTAGTACTAAAAGGTATGGGTTGCCATTAAAAAGCTTAGTACCAAAAAGTAAATGAGAGGGATATGGTTTTGTAAGCGCATAGTTCATGTAATACCACTTGGTGGTTTTGTATAAACTTATTTCTATCAAAACAAGCACATAAGTAGTTGTTGAGGTTAGCTAAGTTGGTTATCATAACCTTTGACTAAGGCTAATTGAGCATCTCTTGTAGGCTGCATATGTGAGGAGAGAAGTCATAGATTAGAATGTGTAGTTATATAATTTTAGGAAACTTAATTTTTCATAAATATTTATGAAGACTCTACAAGTGTGTAGTAGTATTTGTTCATAAAATAATACATTGAGTGTGGATGTTTTTGAAGCTGAGTTTTTCCCTCATGAAGGTTTTCTCATGGTATATATTATGTCATTTTGATGGTATATTTGTCTATTGTTTTGTATTGTGGATTTGAAATACTTGTTTGCATATTTTTCTTTCTTTAGGTTGTATAAATATAGTTCATTATATGATAGTAAATTTTATTTCAGAAACTGCTTTGGTTGCTTAATTTTTAATATTATATTTAAGCTTATGCCTATAACTTACTATTATTTAGACTTGGTCCCATCTTGAAACTTGTCTTTTTACCATCTTGAAATGTGTCTTTTTACCATCTTCTAAATTAATTAATATTATTATAATATCCCTGATAGATAAGAGTTGAAAACACCTGAAATTTCTGGAAATCTTACTTGAAAATATTTGATCGACATTTGATACACTACAACAACCACTTTAGTATCACATTTATGTGGAATAGTATAATTTAATAACCACAAGCTTGGATTTTGAACATTGTAGGTATGCCTAGCTAGTTTTAGTTAATGTTCTATGAAGCATTTGTAGGGAGTACGAACATTGTAGGTAGATATGGCACTGTTCAAATACCAATCAGAGTTGAAATGTCAATCTCTGACTTTGTGGAGGATAAGTATGGTGTAGGAGAGTAATTGGTTTATCTTTGCTGTGGGGTCAATACAGTGGTCGGAATTATCCTTGTTTTCTTCATGGACATTTTGGCATCAATGGTACTACAATTTTTTTTGGCATTATTTGTCTTCACCATGTTTTGATGACTGTTGGCATCTATTGACAATTGGCACAATCAGGCATCAACACTATTAATGTTACCCAGCGTAGGACTACAGCTTTATGTGCCATCTTTTATTCCTGTCCGATCTGCCAAGACTTTTTCCCTTTTGTTGGAATAGGGTTAATCTCCTAAAGTGTTTTGTTGTGGGTCTTTAACCTTTTGGCATGCTTACTCTGTAGAATGAATATGAAATAAAAGGTAGACAGATGCTAAATAATTAAGTGCTAAAAATTCTCTGTGAATGTTATAATGCAAAATAATTAAG
This sequence comes from Sequoia sempervirens, assembly GCA_007258455.2. Classification (NCBI taxonomy): domain Eukaryota; kingdom Viridiplantae; phylum Streptophyta; class Pinopsida; order Cupressales; family Cupressaceae; genus Sequoia; species Sequoia sempervirens. The sequence continues at coordinate 22,389 of VDFB02277564.1, forward strand.
TGCTAAAAATTCTCTGTAAACATAATAAAATTCACCTTTTCCAATAGTACAAAGTAAGCAGGTGTACTAAACATTTTGTCAGTGTTGTTTTACCTTTTTCTCTGCTCTTTTCTTGCATGCAATGAGTTGGTTGCTTCAAATATAAACTCCAAAACAAAAATTGGGTGCAAATTGTTCATTGATTCAAACACAGAGCATAAAAATATTTGTGGAGAAATAAATTTTCACTTCTACACAATATTTATCTATTTCGTTGATCTTTCTAGAAAATATGTATCTTCGCTTATGGTATAGGATAATATACCAAGAAGAAACATATAGTAATATCAAAGATCAGTGAACACAAGTTGGCTATAGTATGGAGCATCTCCAGTTTATAAAAACCTGAAATTTATAACAAATAGGAACACTGAAGCTCTCTAGAAAGCTGCAGCATTTAAACTTACAATCTACATAAGCCTACGTACAATTAAGGTCATACACGAATAAATATCCAATATGGTAAGATGGATTTTATGTCCTTGCAGGAATTTTTATATCAGAGGGATTACTGCTGCTGGCTTTTTTCCAAGTGACAGAGTTGTCTTAACTTGGTGGGAACATACCAGATTCTAAGCTTTTCATGCTTGTTAAAGACCCCCTCGATGTCCCAGCCATTATCTTTGGCCATGTCCACCAAGGGATAATAACAGGCTTGCCTCCATGCTCCAACATTTTCTCCTCGTTCTTTGTAGGTTCTTCTGAGACGATTGGACTGCTCAACATCCAGGCAATGCAGGGCGTAACAGTGTACGTAGTGTCTCATCTTTGGCTTGTTAATATAGCCTGCACCAGAGTGTTTTGCATGCCTGAATACCTGATTTGTGACCTAGAAACATAACAAACAACAGTTTACATCAACCAACACAGAAAATCTAACCATATTCCTCATACATAACACCTGATATTTGCAGTGATAACTTAGTCCATGAAATCAAAATAACCAAACACTCAACAAACTTTAGTTAAGCTAAATACTTTGTACATTGAAACAATCTTGTTGTCAGCTGCCCTCCACTTTGAAACAATTCTAAGAAAGGAACATATTTTGTACATTCGAACAATTTTCTAGACATCAAAAACCACCAATAAAACAATCTTCTAAACAAGGAAACCCATTTTGTACTGTGAAACAATCTTCTGACCAAGTAAACATACTTCCAAACAATCTTTTAAACAAGGAAGCCCACATTGAAACATCTACGATCCCAGAATTAGGTGTTGTGGTTTGTTGATTGGTTCAACTCTTAGGTCCTTTCGATCACTTGATCTTGTTAATGCCATTAAAAACTTTACTTTCATTTCAAACTATCTTCTAAACAAATGAAAACACTTAGAAACAATCTCCTAAACAAATGAACGCATTTAGAAACAATCTCCTAAACAAATGAACACACTTAGAAACAATCTCCTGTGCATGTCAATACAATTTGAAACAATCTTCTAAACCTGTCAACACAGTTTCAGAAAATCTTCTAAGCAAGTAAACATACTTTCAAACAATCTTCTAAACATCTCAACACACATTCAAACATTTTTCTGAACATTTAAGCAGACTTAGTACACTGATGATTGAAACATTCTTTTAACCAAGTATATACACTTTAATTGGTGTCACAAACAGTTCCACTTAAAAGGACTTGAAAGTTATCTCAGCTTATTTGAATAAAAGAACGAAAAATTAGTTTTGAATTCTATGCACTATTTGCTTAAAATGATTGTAGAGCACCGTAAATAAATACCTTTGTAGGACATTTCTCCCCTCTTTCCTTTGCGATGTGCTGAACATCCAGCAGAAACTTGCCACACTGTTCGTAAAGATCAAACAAATAGTCAAGTCCATTCTTTTTCCCTCTTGCAAGTTCTCCAGGCTCCGTAACAATAAAGGGGTGCTCTCTTTGTCGGTCTTCACCATCTTCTCCCGACTCTTTGGAGCGCCTTCTCTTCTGTTTTTTACAAGCTTTGAGCTGCTGATCACTGCAATAGTTGTTATCAGGTAGTGTCATTAGACCACTCACTGCAGTACTCAAATGGCCGCTATTTTGGAGAAGAAGCACAGGATCAGTGCCAGTGTTTAGGTTCAACGGAAAGTTATGATTCTGTGAAAGAATTATAGTGTTATCCCCATGAGGTTCTTCCACTGACAGACCTGTATGAACAACCCAACTAATTTATCATCGCATGATTACTTCTGGCCTTAGCCTCAGATTTATTTACTTAGTAGTGGCCAACAAAGATTTCTCAAAGAATAAAATGCATCAAGATTACTTTTCTCTTCTACTAAAGCACACTGATTGCAGTGAGATTCTGTAATCTGTTATGACAGTGCAGGCAACCTTAATCCTTATAATCCATATATTGTCTTCATCAATATTAAAAAGAATCAATGAATCAGAATAAATTTTTAAAAAGAATCGATGAATCTTAGAATAAATGTCTCGTTGTAAGGAACAGTGATTAGAAGGAACAGTGAATACTATTTTTAGCTTTAGACGCTTCCTACTAATATGATCTAACTTATGTGCCTTTGTAAGGAGGGTATCTAAAGGCATATATGAAGAATCTGAACTGGCCAAGAATATGGACACTGGACTACCAACAGTATTCTCAAAAGAACAAACGACTGCTTTCATGTGTAGTATATAATTAATAACTCCCCAGAACATATATGTTCCCCAAAGGCAAATAACCACAAAACAGAGTAATATAGGATCTATAGATATAAACATAAACGAAACATTCTAAAAACTCTTATATTCAAATATAGGACTGAGACACAAATTACCTTCCTGAGACAGTGTGTCTAAGGCATTCTCATCAATCTTGCGTTGTTTTCCATCTATGTCAGCAAAGAGTTCCATATGCTTCTTCCTCTCTGCTTCATCAAGTCTTCTCCTTTCTGCTCTAATTGCAGACTTGATGCCATATTTCTCTCCAACAAGAAGATCAAGACTGTATATGTCAACCATGGTCCTAACCACATCATCCAGCTCTTGTTCAGTCATATTGACCAAGGTGTTCACAGTGAAACCCATCTCAACCATCTTGGCCAGTGTTATGTATCTCACACCATAATTCCTAAACAGCTCTTCCAAACAGCTCAATTCCTTCCTGGTGTTGCCATTCATGAAGTTAGGCATTATTATAGCGGGCGCATTTGGGCCACCATACTCAAATCCTCCTCTCTGCAGTTGTGGGGCTGTTGATGATCTCTGGTCCCACTTGTATAAAGCAGCTGCAAAGCTGTCAGGATCCATGCTTTCATACAACTAACCTAAATATTTGAACTATCTGCACATCCAAAAATTGTAGCAACAAATACAACTAGGCTTTCAGAGTCCTAAAATCCCTAATATTCCTAATGCATATGTCAGTCTCATATTAGATTTTCATTTTTATTTTTAGATGGATTTCTGCACTAACCCAATATAGTAGAATCTGCCCCAAGGCTTTCAGAGACTTAAAATCATTCCCTCGTTCGACTATTACTACCACCTATGCGTATATTACTCTCATAACAGACAAGTGTCGATCTCTTCACACACCCACTATTTTAGCAGATACAACAAGGCATTCAGAGACTTAAACAATTTCATATGCATTCGTCAATCTCATACTACATAACAATCTACAGTATTGCTGCACATGTAAACTAATCAAAACTGTTCGACCCAAATCTCCCTAAAGCACAGAATGCTCTTACAGAATCGGCCCAAATCACCCCACAAGCAGAAAGTGCTCTTACGTTCACCCATGTAGTCTGCTCGCCTTTTATTAACAAGCTTCATTAACTGTACCATCCATTCCCACCATCATCACCACCACCCACAATTGATAACTAATCTCATAATACATTTTTCTACGTGACCATTAAAGGAATTGGCATTAAAAGGCCACAATTTACATTTAAACTGAAAACTAGTCCTAGTTGTTGCGGGTTTCAGATGGCAGGAATTCGTATAACATACATTGTACTGCACTTATTTTTAGGACAAGACCCTACATGGCAGGCTAGTTCCTAGCCTATGCAGGGAAGAAAGCAGGGATAAGTATCTCGTTGTAGAAGGGACGTGACATCTTAACTCAACTGCGTCCTTTGTAAACGCATGAATACTTTTCACTTTCCTCGTTAGCCTATCTCAAGAATCTCATTTCAATTATAAATATATTAACTTGTACTACGAGAACAGCAGAGGATACATCAAATTTTCTATGACTTGAGTTGATTTGAATCTTTAACGGAAACCTTTTAATCTTCAACGCCTTGTGTACACTGTAAATAGTAGGTATTGTGGTGTCTTCCTATCTTATACCCAATATTTTGCTTGAAAATTTGCAATCCCCATATCAAAATACCAGACAAGAGCACATTGACTTTCACTCGCAATGATTCTGTGAATCATACATGATGTCCTATCATATTTTCTCAACCTTGTACTTTTCATTTATATAAAAAAATGATAGTATTTATACTTCAAGCTCAAAAATTAACTAGATTTCTAGTCACTCCACTAACATATGAGGCACTGCCTAAATTTTCTAGGCATGCTAATACACGGAAAATATTAAAAGAGAAAGTGATCAATCTAGAGAAAATGAAAGTAAAATAGTGAAAAAATAAGTGATCAATCTATAGAGAAGGATAGGCAGCAAGACAAAAAAAAACATAGATGTTAAGGAGAATAACATATGAAGTCAACTAGAGAATGACTGCGAGTAGCCAAAGGGCTATTAGAGAAACAAAGGGAAGTGATGAAAAAACAAATAAAATTAGTATATATATATATTTAATAATATATATAAGATATGTCAAGAGATATCTTTCTTAAGGTGCCTTTTTTTAATCAATTTCTTATATTGAAGTGCAATAGGCGTCTTGAGAAGGATATCTCTCAACGTATTATATATATATTATTAAATATATATATGCTAGTAGCATTGGCAGCTACAACATGTAAGAAATCAAATGAATTCTCATTATAAGTATAAAATAAGTAATAACAATGTTATGATTAGGGTTAGGGTTAGAGACAAAATTAGAGTTAGGGTTAGGTTTGGAATTATTGTGAGTGTTAGGGTTAGAATTTAACCCTAACTCTAACTATAATCATAAATATAAGCCTAATTATAAACATAAGTGTAACCTTAAAGCTAACCCTAATGTAAATACTAGTTCTAACCCAAATTGTAACCTTCATCTTAACTTTAACCCTAATCATAACCGTAACCCCAAGGTTTATCATAGAACCCTAATTATAATACGACATTAATAACCATAACCCCAAGCTTTACCCTAGAACCATAATTGAACACTAAACCTAAGTGTAATTGAACCCTAATTTAATCATACCCCTAGTTGAACTATAACCCTAACCCTAATAGTAACCATAATTGAACCATATATGTAACCCTAATTAAATCCTAAACCTAAGCATAACAATAACCTTAGCTAAACCCTATATGTAACCATAATTGAATCTTAACATTTTTTTAACACTAACCTTAATTGAACTCTAAAATTACAACTAATAGAAGAGAGGGAGATCTAAGCAATCCAAAGAATTGAAGGAAGACGTCAATAACTTAGCAAGAGGTTTCTTTTAGGAAAAATAAAGTGGTCTGGAAAGGACAAGGAAAGGTAAGGGAAGATAGAAGAAATATAAATATGTGAATAGTAACGAAACACAAAGATTATGAACACAAATTTTAAGAAATGGGTGGTTAATTGGAAAGACCGTGTTTTTATTATATGGTGACTTGATGCTAGTGGAACAAGAAAAAGTAAAAGAAGGAATGAGAAAGAGTGAAAACTGTTAGATTAGAAAGTAAATGGCCATGGTTGAAAAGAAAAAGAACTTGTATTTAAAGTAAGATGGCATGGGACAAATAGTGGGGACAAGGTCCACCAAGAGCAATTAAGGTAAGATGAGATTGCAGAGTTTACCCTAGGAATAAAGGCCCCAATTTAGGGTTCGTAGCTAAAAAGTGTTAGTTCTTATAAAGATTTATGAGCATGATGAATGTAAAACCCTAGATTTTTTTAAATACAAAAAGGCACCAAATTGGAATAAAAATGATTGAAAAAGGGAGAGGGTGTGGTGGAGTGATGATACTCACAAAGGAGAAACAAGGTTGATTTATACAAGTAGTGAAAAAAGACCCATACAAGCAATATATATATATCTGTGTGTGTGTGTGTGTGTGTGTGGTTTTAGATTACATAAAATGAAAATATAATAATCATAGTAACATGCTATTTTGTTTGTAACAATAAAAATATATTAAAAATGAATCTAAATTATGAAGAAACATATACAAGTTTAAGGAAAAACATTGCCAACTTACAACAAGCTTGGGAAGATAATGCTAATGGGGGATTTTAATGCTTGAACAACATACAAGCAAGCTAGTACTCTAAGAGTCAATGTTGACACAAATGAGATCCCATTATGGCTAGAGAGAGATAAAGGCAATGGATTTGGGAAAGGAAATCAACAGATGAGCATAATAATGCAACTTACTTTGGGGAAGAATTATTAGGATTATGTGGTATACACAACCTTGGCATATCCATTAGTATGAGGCCTTGGACAATGTATAGGTAATACACATGCACAACCTATCATGGGTAAAGTGTGGTTGACGATGTTATATGTTTCTGAGAGTTGACCCAAAAGAGTATGGAGATAAAAATTGGTGAATCATTGATTGATCCTAAATGTGACCATAATCTAATATACATAAATTTTAGCTTGCCAAAAATAAACATCATGAATAAACTCGAGACATTCACAAGCACAAACAAGGAAAAAGGAAACATGAAGATGACACAAGAAAATCAAGAATATTTTGAAAACATTGAAAACCAACTTACACGATGTGAAAAAGGAAATTTACATGCCTCGCATGAGTCACATTGATGGTAGCATATTAATGAACACAATCTAAGAGGCACTAAGCAAGTGAAAAAGATATAAACCCAAGGAGGAGATGAAATATAACTTTCTAATAAATATGTGATTTGACATAAAGTGTAAGGCAACAAGAAAAATCACAAAGAACTAGGGAAATCAACAAGTAAAACAAAATAAATGCAATAGGTAAAACTAAAAAAGGGAGAATACATGAAAACTAGGAGGGAAGAGTTTATAAGGCTTGAGAAGCATGACCCTGAGCATTTTCTAGAAAGAGCTACAAGTAAATTGAAAGCAAATAGATAAAATATCACATCAATGTAATGGCTAGACTATACAAAGTAGTTGTCTGAGTGCAAAGAAAACATGAATACTCCTCCATAAATCAACACACAAGCAAAGTTATTCACCATAAATTGAGGCTAAAAAGGGGTCAATAGGCTATTGTATGGAAAAATACATGATATAGATGGTTTTCAAGTTGAGAACTTGAAGTGAGGAAGTGGCATCATGGCATCTCACATAAAAGATATTTTCAACCACATTATGCATGAAGGATTTCATGAAGAATGGTTCATTAGACTAGTAATATACCCCTTTTCAAAATTAAGGAGGTCAACAATCCATCAACTACAAAACTATCATGATCAATCCTCTCATGGAAAAACAATTTCAAAGTATGGTTGAACAAAAGATAACAAATTGGTAAAAAAAGCAACGAAAAAGAGAAAAAAGGCAAGTAGACTTTGAATCCAAGTAGTTGATTGTAGATCATTGCATCACTATTAGATATTGGAGTGCCAAAAGAATAAAAATTTGTTGTCCATAAACTATTAATGGATTGTGACCAAAATTGAAACACACACATAGGTTTATAAAAGAGTTTTAGTAGCGACATAAGGGCTAAACAAGGTTGTTTGCTATTGCCTAGTCTATTTTGCCTATGCATTGATAAATTGGAAGGATGGATAGATAGATTAGGTGGAAAATAAGTCAAGGTAGCTAGTTATGTTATAGAAATATTGTATGTGGATGATCTTATCTTGATTGCAACAACAACCCAAAATATCTAAGAGATATATGAAAATCTTAAAACTTTTGCAAAGAAGTTGGGATGCAAGTCAACACAGACAAAACTAAGATTTTGATCTTCTAGAATTGAAAGAATAAAATCATATATGTTTCATATTTGAGGGAAACCCACTTGAGATAGCGATATATTATAGATACCTAGGGTTGGATTTCACTAACAAACTTGTTGAAAATGAAGGTGAAATTGTAGCTTAAAACTTATAAACCCATGTGACTATAGATTTAATTAAGTGTTCTTTGTCACAATTAATTTTTGTATGATTAATCTTTTTAGATCAATTTTACCAATTGCAAAAAGAGACAAAAGATTGTAAAAGAATGAGACAATAAGATAGAAGTGACACAACATATACGTGGAGAAACCATTTTGAGAAAAAACTCTACCAGAATCAATAGTGCTTGTATTATTTAACCTTAGGACAAGATTACAATAATATTGTATCAATCCTTGATTGATATGCTTCAACAATCCTTCTTCACAACCTGCACAAAACTCTCATACACTTTTTGCAGCACAAGCTATCCATGCATTCCATGTGACCAAGCATGAATCCACACATCCCATGCCATGCTTCAAACCCTCACACGTGCACAAGCTCAACCTGCTAACCTGCAATAAAATATGATGCAATTGTTGTAATAAATAGACAACTAATGAGCATGTAAACTCATAAGAGTTATCAAATACAAGAGCATAAAGATCCTCTCAAAAATCTACGCCTAGATTGTGCAAGTAGACTTCCACACTATAACATGAAGTCAAAACCAAAGTCTCCTCAATTTAGGCGCCCCAAACTGAACACTTAACTGATCGTTGGTCAAGAAAATATCTTGCAAGCATCACCTCAAAGTTGGCACCCAAGAATGGGCCCCACTTAACTGAGCCTTGTAAATATCTTCTCATGCAAAAGATGTTAACTCAAAGATGCCAACTTGGGTACCCAAGGTGGTTCCAAGTCAATCTTAGTTAACTGAAACATATCTCTCCACCAATTCATGCAAACATTATGCATAATTGATCATCCCCACTTAACTGAAAGTATCCACCTATTATTTGTCATGCAACTAAATTCATTAGTCATGCAACTCAAGTCAACTGAAATCAACTAGCATTCAACTCAAACTAACTACATGCAACTGAAGATAACTAAACCATAACTGAACTGAATTGAACTGAACTCCACTCATGTAAATATCAATCCCTAACTTGTAGGATCTTTACATGCATTACTGAAGTGTTATCAATCCTCCAAACAATTGACTTAAGCAAGGTGGGTTCCACCTTCCATGTGGGTGCCCCATGTGCTCTTATTTTGTAGGAGCTCTTCTTGGACGTTCCCACATGTTCCTATCATTTAGGAATAATTACAAATGTCAATTTACATGTTCATTTCTTTTGAATTTAATCTCTTTCTAATCCTAGTGTTGGGAAACACTTTCCAAGGACTTAGGAGATACATGAAATATGTTTAGGATTGCAATTAAATGGCATCCTATTCCCAACATTCTCCCACATGACATTATACATTGCAATTATTCTAAAGAAGGAATCATTATTATAAATCAAGTATAGGACTCAAGGCCAATGGCCTTCCTGTACCAAGAGAACTTATCTACAACATTGATCAAAGTGTCAACTTTCTCAATCAATACCTGTCCCAAGTCTCTATAACCAAACTATCATAGGTAGAACTTCATGCTATCAACATAGCATCCCAAATCTGCAAACAAGTCCCTGTATATCCACCATCCTACAAAATAAGACTTCAAGTTAATAACACACATAGACATGCGATAAAAAATCTCTGAAGTAACTCACTATAGTAAAGTGTAACCAATCCAAGACAGGTGCCCCTCTCATACAAAACACATATACCTTCTGGAACTCCCACTACACAGGTAATGTCAAATCTGAAAACAAGATCACAACATTAACAAGCCATCCTATAGCACTTCACATAGAGGATGTGGCTAACTCCTCTATCATAGTGTCAAAGAAGGATACAATGATATGCAAAATACATCTCTCATAACATAAGAACCTTCAAGAAGAAGACAATATTCTCACAAAGAGAGAACTTGCAAATCAAACCATGTTCTTATACCACACTAACATGTGCCAAACTGTGTAAAGTAATATCTCCTTCAACACTCCCAAATTGAAAGAATATCAACATCTAACCATTCAAATTATGATGAAACATGGCATAACTTAGATGTAAACCTCTCACAGAAAGTAGATCAAACTTAGCCAAACATTCCCACAACAAAAGGGAATATGCCCAAAGCCACTAACTATCTCCTGTACCTCTCCTACCCAAATCCTCATAACTAAATCAAGTTCAAGATTGCAAAGAGAACAATGGAAATACATAAAATAATGCATCTACTTCTCAACAATCCCTCATAACTCAATTTTCAAGACTAATGCATAGGAGAAGACAAGATACATATAAATAATGCATCTAATAATCAGGTGGACAACACCTCTTAGATCATTTACCCTCCAAGTAGACCAAGAGTGGGATACAAGATTGTCCTATGCATACAACACCAAGCAATATAGGCTTTCAGTAAAGACAACCTTCTCATCGGGTCTATGATGGACTCACATCCATTTCCAGTTGTAGGCTCCTCAATCTTTATTGTTGAAAAACTTTTATAACAAGTAACCATTCCAACACATATCTCTTAACATAAAAAAATATCCAGCCTAACCCAAGTCTCTCTAGTATCCATGAGCACCCACCAATCAATCCATGCCAACTTCAAATGCAACTTGCATAATCATGAATCTCCAAGCAAATGATTAATACTCAAAACCAAAAAGAACTACATCCTCTCCAAAAGAAGAACAATATCACCTTTACCAAAGGCTCTAAGGGTCCTCCATGAAAGAAGATGTTAAAACCTCTTCAAATTACATGAAGATAATCATATCCTACCAAAGCTCCCACTGAACTATGATACCAAGCTATATAATGTGGCAACAAGATAAACATCAAACCATGACTTTCAAAAGCTCCCACTGAAACATGTAACCAAGCTATCCATGACATCACGATAACCATCTCCTAACTAGATCCATTGAATCTTTCAATAGCTAGACAAGAAATAGAACTCATTGTAACATACTTCTTTTACAAATCTACAATAACACAATAGTAAAAGCTCCCACTATAGCCAAAAAACCTTCAAACTTTTAAGAGAAAGGTGTTCCAAACTCTACCCAACCATTAGCTCCGATACCAAATGTTAAAAATGAAGGTGAAATTGTAGCTTAAAACTTGTAAACCTATGTGACTATAGATTTAATTAAGTGTTCTTTGTCGAAATTAATTTTTATATGATTAATCTTTTTAGATCAATTTTACTAATTGTAGAAAGAGACAAAAGATTGTAGAAGAATGAGACAAGAAGATAGAAGTGACACAACATATACGTGGAGAAACCCTTTTGGGAAAAAACTCCACCATAATCAATAATGTTTGTATTATTTAACCTTAGAACAAGATTACAATAATACTGTATCAATCCTTGATTGATATGCTTCCTTTCTTTCAACAATCCTTCTTCACAACCTACACAAAACTCTCATACACTTTTTGAAGCACAAGCTATCCATGCATTCCATGTGACCAAGCATGAATCCACACATCCCATGCCATGCTTCAAACACTCACACATGCACAAGCTCAACTTGCTAACCTACAATAAACTCTGATGTAATTGATACAATAAATAAATAATTAATGAGCATGTAAACTCATAAGAGTTATCAAATACAAAAGCATAAAGCTCCTCTCAAAAATCTATGCCTAGATTGTGCAAGTAGAGTTCCACACTGTATGAAGTCAAAACCAAAGTCTCCTCAATTTAGGCACCCCAAACTGAACACTTAACTGATCATTGGTCAAGAAAATATCTTGCAAGCATCACCTCAAAGTTGGCACCAAAGAATGGGCCCCACTTAACTGAGCCTTGTAAATATCTTCTCATGCAAAAGGTATTAACTCAAAGATGCCAACTTGGGCACCCAAGGTGGGTCCAAGTCAATCTTAGTTAACTGAAACATATCTCTCCACCAATTCATGCAAACATTATGCATGATTGATCATCCCCACTTAACTGAAAGTATCCACTTGTTATCTGTCATGCAACTGAAGTCATTAGTCATGCAACTTGAGTCAACTGAAGTCAACTAGCATTCAACTCAAACTAACTACATGCAACTGAAGATAACTGAACCATAATTGAACTAAACTGAACTAAACTAAACTAAACTAAATTGATACTAAACTGAACTGAACTGAATTGAACTCCACTCATGTAAATATCAATCCCTAACTTGTAGGATCTTTACATGCATTACTGAAGTGTTATCAATCCTCCAAATAGCTAACTTAAGCAAGGTGGGTTCCACCTTCCATGTGGGTGCCCCATATGCTCCTATTTTGTAGGAGCTCTTCTTGGACATCCCCACATGTTTCTATCATCTAGGAATAATTACAAATGTCAATTTACATGTTCATTTCATTTGAATTTAATCTCTTTCTAATCCTAGTGTTGGGGAACACTTTCCAAGGACTTAGGAGATACATGAAATATGTTTAGGATTGCAATTAAATGGCATCCTATTCCCATCAAAACTTAATTAGGAAGCTTGTGTAATGAAGAGAATTCAAGGTGGATGGAGAGCACTATACTTTGATGTAGACGTAGCTAAGAGTCCTAATGAAGGGATGCTTAACTACATAACCTAACTTTGTACAATATGCACAACATGATAAAAGAACATACACACACATGAATAAAATGTCAATTCATTGTTTTGAAGGATGTGTTTATATCTAGTTTATAGTGATGTCATACCCTAATATTACAATGGAACTCTCAACTCACACAATTACTTTAATTTATAGACTTGTATCTCCCTCTCTTTCCCTAACTACAAGCTCACCTCAAGCTCAAGCCATCCCAAAACTATTTTTCTGCTCAAATCTATAATATATACTATCCATTATGATTTAAAATTATTTCTTTTGATCGTTGTTGCACACATTCCTCTTTGCCACCTAAATTCAAATTTACTTGACTTGTGGCCACATTAACTCTCCTATGACTTTGTATCAATTTTGACATCATCTTGAGTTACCATGTGGACAACATTTCAAATTCCTTCCTACACTGCACATGAGCACCCTTTGTTTCCATTTGATTCGATGTGGCATCACACATTTCCTCCAATTCTCTAAGTATTTGGTGATCTAGATGTCTTATTCCTACTTTATTCCTTCATACTTCGCCTTCTATTTCTTCATGCTCAACCTTTGTCCATTCATGCTTGGTTGTAATCCATTTTGTTGCGCTTATATGTGCCCCCGATGCTAGCACTTATTCTTCTTCTCAAGTTCCCTCACACTTGATGTAATAGTCACATCTTTGTGCCTAATGTGTAATCTCCATATTCTACACCAAAAATTGGACTTATGCTCTCCCATGCATTTACTCTTTTTTACATAAACTTCATTCTACACATTCACTTAGGGTTGAGTCCATTAAGACTCTTGAAATTGGAAACCCTAGTCTCCATCAATTATAGGTTAATGGACTAAACTAAGACTCCCTTGCATCATATTCTCTATTGTAAAATTGATGCAAAGATGCTAATTTGTGGGACTAGGAAACCACCACAATCTTGTGTGGGTTGCTAGTTGTACTAGTGGTGTTCTACAAATGTGAAGTTTGAGCTAGTAATACATAAGCCCATAGTTGAGGCAAATTGAAAGAAATAGAAACACTTAATTACAATCAAATTTAAGACTAAAGCATTAGTCCTATATGAAATAATACTAGTAGAAGCAAGTACTTTTTTGATAGAGACAACAACCATGACCCATCTTCTAGGTTATATGAAGAAAAAATAAAACATTGAGGAATATAGGTGGCTAAAGATAGTAATAAGAAGAGTTGGACATAAAAAAGAGTACATTGATGAAATGAAATAATTATGGATGAGTAAGTGGGTAATCAACTTACAAGAATGCCCAACCACAAATCAAGAGATTAAAAAATGTGTGAAAGGAAAGTTTAAAACAAGTATGTGGACAAAGCAACTTGGGAGAAAAATAATACTATATGACCAAGTACAATCCCCCTTGTGAACATGACAAAAACACTTACATAGGGGCAAAATTCAAATGGAAATTGAAGAAGCTAGTGTTGCCCAAGTAAGAATGGATCACAACAACTTAGATGTGAGACAAGCAAAATGAAGGTTCTAAAAGAAACTATCTTTTGGACCTCGAGTAGGGTAGAAATGAAATGATATTTTATTATGAAGTGTTTTACATATGATGACATTCAAGTTAACTATGAAAACACCTTGTACAAGAGACCATTGACAACAATATTTAAAGAGGGAAATGTTAAGAAAACAAGAAAATTGTTGATCAAAATTCATAATAAAAAAATGAAACTTCAAAAATAGAAATAGAGCAAAAATTCAAACTAAAACTTTAGTATTATGTGCTGTCTTTCCAAACATTTTGTTTTGACTCAATAAATCCTATAAATTATTTTGGTATCATACTGATTATTAAAATCACTCCATGAATATTAAATTATTTGGGTATTCCAATTTTTTTATTTTTTTTCAAATCTATCATCTTAAGAATCACTTATAATGTTTTTTAATCAAATTACGACAATTCTTATGGTTGTAAGATTATAAAAGCACAAGAATTACAGCTTTTTGGAACGAGGTTGGTGACCTTCAATGCTTTTTTTGAGAAAAACCAATCCAAGACAATGTATTAAAATGTCTGCCTGACAAAAGCCTTTTTCTTTCTGCCTTTGAAATGTCTCCCAACATTTAAAGAAACGACTGTCTTATAGTACTAGGTTTGGAAATAACGAGCACTGTCTTCAATGTTCTAAGCTTTGACAAAATGCAAAAGACAAAAGTGCCTGCAACTTTTTAACATGCTAGACTGTAACTACCACTTATAACCTTCATTTTCTAATGTTAATAAAAGTGCTTCATGGAGTTCCAATTGGAACCAGCAAAACAAACAATAATTTCTGAATAAAACAAGTCTGAACCACCTATAGTTGCTGAGACCTTATCAGGTAGAGAGACCATTATAGACAAAGAAATGAAAGAGCATGGGCTTAGCAATGATGCTCGTCTTACAACATCTCCAAATCAAAGGACCTTACAAGATACACATTATGTTCTTTAGCGCATAACAGTTCCCAAAATGGATACATTGTGCTGAGGATTTTAGTTTTGTTGGCAGCTCTGCTACCTCTTTCCAAGTAGCCTACAACGTGTGTTTTCTCATCACCCAAAACTCTGCAGGTTCAGTAGATTTGCACTGCCAACACATGCAGAGTCAGACAGGCTTTCTTTATCATTTCTGTACAATGTTGACAGTGCATGCATCAACTTTAAATCAATGACAACATTAAATTTTTAAAAATGCCCACGCAACCATAAGACCTGCTTCATCTAATCACGGATGCCTTTCCCATAAATTGGAGAAAACCTGGTCCTCTGATTAGTGTTTTTTGGTTGGCACTACATTGCGACTTTCGGGTCGCATAGGCTGTTTGGTCTAGTGAATGTCATTAAGAACTTTCATTTCAATTTTGAATCAATGACAACATTATTTTTTTTAAATGCACACACAATCATAAGCCCATGCTTTATCTAATCACTAATGCCTTTTTCAAATTTGATTAGTGTTTCTGTTAGCATTAAGTTGCGTAACTTCATGTAATTCAACTCTTGGATCTCGTAGACTGTCTGATCTCTTGAACATTATTAAAAACTTTCATTTCATTTCATTTTCTATTTCTAAAAACTACCCAAAATTCCAAACATGAAAGGTGCAGATTCAATCCAGAGAGCTTGGAATGCATTCGATAGAGCTCGGGGAGCATGTACACCGTCTCGTACAATACATCTGACAGGAAATTCCGCCACTTGGCAATTCTGTTTTGGTTGTAGGTAACTGGGTCTCACTGGAAGGACATTAGGGTTTTGAAGGCAGTTAGAGCTTTGTCGGGCAAATAAGTAAGCAAATACTTGTAGTATGTACCGGTTTGTTGATCGATAGGGAAGTTGCTTGAAGAAGAAGGGTCTCTGGCTAAAAACAAAACAACACATATGTGCATGTGCTTGCGATGAGATGTCAAGTCACATCATGTCAAATCCATTCCACCTCAGGAGCACTCCAAGTCTTCCTTTGATTTGACATCTTACTGTTAAAGATTTGATCCTCTGTAACCCGTATTGTATGCATGCAGGAACTACAACAGTTAATAAATAGAGAATAGGTGGAACTTGTAGGTAGTGTACCTTTTTTCAGAATAGCTCCTGCATCTGGCGGCCAAGTCTACTTACTGTGCATTAACACTGTACCTGATGTTCAATTAAATATGGACGAATTTGATTTGCAGTAGTTTTGGTACAGTAAAGCAGACTTGCAGCTTTGTTACTAATTGGGTTCGTATCGAATATAAATGTGCGTATGGTTATGTTGTTGCAGAGCGTCCACATCCCCTCACTTCCACCCATTTGCATTTTACTGACTGTGTGTTCTTGTAAAGGCCTGTTTGTTCAGGCCTAAGAGCTGGGGTAAGATTCTTTTTGTCCTCTCTAAGGAAAACTTTTAATTACCTACTATTTGTCTCTCTATCTCTATCAAGACAATTGTATTCATTAATTGCATGGAAGACCTTAAGGCCTGCAAAACAAATAATTACATTAATTACATGGAAGAAACTAAGGCCTGCATAACAAGTTGCATTTCATTAACTACATGGAAGAAATTAAGGCCTGCAAAACAGTAACTCACTGCATGTGTTTTACATGTAAATCCCTTCATAATACGGAAATAAAATACTTTTCTCTTTTTGGTTGCACCATGAATAGTGAGTACATGCAGGCTTCAATCCTTAAGTACCTAAAATTGTTTTTAAATATGTAATGGGTATGCTGATAGGTGTAATGTCAACGCTTATTAAATAATTAGTGAAGTAGTTGAGAGACATTTTGATTTTATTATATTGTGGAAAAAGTTTCTAAGGAGAGTCATTATTATGTACCGTATGATATGAATGTCTTTATTTTTTCTCTGTCAATCATTATGGAAGCTGAGATTAAACTATTGGTGTTCTCTGTGGATCAATCTGAATATTTAGATTGAACTATTGATGTTCCCATTTTAAAAAATAGATCAGAAAAAACATACAATTTTTTAACTTCCAAGTCTCATTCTATTGACTAGATCATTTAAATCAATGACTCACACTTTATCCAGATCCTAATTGGTGTGATATTTAAGGATAATTTTTAGCCAATAGACTACATATAGTGTGAGATTTGAGCCTAAAACAAGCCTCACACCTATAAACCACTGTTGAGTCATCGGAAAACAAGTTTTAGCTGCCATTTAATGGTAAAAGCCTCCAAAGTATCAGGTGAAAGCATCAAATATCACACTTACCATGTAAAATGCAGATAAATATTGATTTTCTAGCTGGATGGGAACATTCTATTTTCATTTGCAATGTTTTTTTGTCAATTTGATGGCAACTTTCTTTTTTATTTGCATTGCTTTATGTTTTAAATTTATATGCAAATATTTCAAAATTAGATAATACTCAATATTTTAAGGAAAAAATTTAGAATTTTCTAAATTAATTTCATTCCATTATTTAGTGCCAGTAGTGTCCTGCAAGGTTCCCCGTTTGTGATCTCATCCGGTCAAAAGACGTTTACCCCTCTTAATAAATAAAATAAATTCATTCCATTATTTAGCACTTATTATTAATTATTTAATTCATCCATACACAACTACAATTTGTAACACATGGCATCCATACAAACACATGCACAAACTCGCACTCTCTAACATATTAATTAAATAAATTATTTTTAATTGATACAAATTCATGTGACTCAACAATATGAGATAATTGTTTGTGACGATGGTAACTACATGAATAGATTATTTAACATTCCATAACTAAACAATAGAAAATACCATTTATTAATTTTAAAACCTTTTTCAATCATTTACAACCCATGCCTACCTGAGACCCCAAATATTATTTTAAAATTATTTTTAACTCTAAAACATAAATAAATCTAATCAACTTCCAAATAATTTCGAGAATTAACCAATTCTTAATAATTGCTTTCACCTAAATTCTATATATATATATATATTACAGAATGTGGTACAATTTTTCCTTCATTGACTCTTTCCAGCAGATTGACTCCTACATTCAGTAGCTTTACAAGGATATCCTCATAACCCACTTGAACATAATTTATTTGAAATGAATTTACTTGTACCATTTAGAGACATAGTTGTTGACAACTCATACTTGTATAAAATGACAAATGAAGTGGAGATGACCATTCCAAGGACATTAACATTGCCAACATAACTTATAAAAAGTGAATTCCAAATTAAATTTCATTTCATTTTTAATCAACTGGATTTAATAATCTTGAATAAGGTTAGGTGATTAAGGTTAGGTGATTAATGTGTTCAATAATTTTTAAGTTATTAATTTCAACTTAGTTGTAAGGGATTGTGTTAAGAACCAAAGTAGAATCTATTGATTTTCAAAATTGTAGCCTTATAATTCTAAGGGTAAACCATAATATCTAGACATGGGTATCAAGTCAATCTAGAGAAAGGGACAAACATGTGATTAAATTAATGATAATTAAGGACCAACTAACAAGACTATGATCTCTTCTATTCTTCCAATTTTTTTAGGCCAAAGAGGGTGTTCCTATAAATCTTTTTAATTGGTCCTTAATTATCCTCAAGAGCATAACGTTTATAATGGCACATAGGATGGTCACAATTGTTACGCCCTATGCTCCATTGTGAATGTTATACTCTCATCAATTCATTTGATTGTTCTTCATTAGGTAACTTATGTACACAATGACATTATCATTCAAATAAGGTAGAAACCAAATCTTACCATGTCTTCCACTTGGGACATTGACAAAGAGGATGGTTGTAAAGTCTCTTATTCCCATAAGCAACTATGTGGTTGAGTATCATTTGTAGTGGCTAAAATGGGCTCAATGACCAATTAACTTTCTTACTCAATTTAACCAAGTCATTGTGCACCCACCATTAGATCATGCGGCTCCCTTAGCAATCAATATGAGTTGTCAATCAAGTGTTAAGGTTCAAAGGAGTGAGTGGTTGACTTGAACTTCACATGAATAGGGCCAAAATGTCATTAATGAATTCCTACTCTCTTGTGCCATTAAAACTTCCACCAAAGCAATTTCAAATGTATCTACAATTCAATCCTTGCTCTTGTGTGCACTATTTTTCAATATCCTTTAATGAAATATGAAACAATTGACACAATTGAAGTTTCCATTAAAATAATTGTGGAGATCCATCTAGATTAATTAATCAAAATTTAAATCATTTGGAGAGAGATCATGCACATGTTGAAGCTATTCATTTTCCAATGACCTAATTTCTTGAATTATTCTTGTCAACTAGAAATATTTCCTTATTAATGTAGTACTCCAAATCCACTCACCACAACTACATATATGAATTGGAAGTGGAGTGACGCATACATTGCTCATGTATGGCTTGCATAAAGATAGATCACTCTTGCTCACATGTTAGAAGTCAATGGAAAGGGGAACTATTTGGAAGACCACCCTCTTTGTGAGGAAGGGGTTTATTAAAGGTGGTAATGATCATATTTGAGGGAGTTGTGGTGTTGAATTGATCACTCTTTTCACAAGGAAATATTTTTTGGTGATATATAGTGATGTCGATTGATGATGTGGTGGTGGCAATGTGGGGATGAGCTCTAGAAAACCTCCAAAGAGGTGTTGTGATGGTAACCCTTATATAATTGGGTGTATTGTTTTCACATAATACATTGAGCTCCTATTGAGAAATGATGAAGAAAATGTTCAATTGGCAAGTTGCCATCTCAATTAACTCTTGGAGAAGAGCCAACTCTCTTACTGGTCACCTATTGTTCTCTTATTAAATTTGTTGTAAAGCTTGTGCTTGTTCTTGTATTTTATTTTGTTCAATCACTTCTAGGTTTGGTTGAGTTTCTCTAAGTTCATTTAAGATGGAGTCTACCTAGTTTTATCTAATTACAAGAAACATGAGCTTAATGAGGGGAGAAAAGATAGGTATACTCTTTGGTGCTTAACTTTATGTACACTTTATTTGTGGTTGATTGATTACTAGCTTGTTGTTTTAATATTTTCTTGTTTTGTATTATTTGCAAGGACCTAAGAGTCTTGATTTTTATCTTGTTTTATATTTTAAATGCATTTTAACTAACAAAATGAATAATTATGATTAAACTAAATGCTAAAATATATTATTTAAGTACAATAAATAAATAACTAATCTATATTTTTATGTTTCCCCAAATAAATAATGCAAACTAATTAACTATCAAACCAAATAATCACTGTGCCAATAATTAATTGAATGAATATACAAATGAGCAAGATAACTTTTATTTTTCTTAATTTTCCACATGTGGTTTGCAAATGATTTTGTATTAGTTTTTCCTTGACTTATATTTGCTTGTTTGATGAAAATACTATTGAGATGAAAGTAGAACTTATATTTTGAATTATACTAATCTAAATAAAATAAATAAATCCTATCTAACTTAATACTACGAAACTACATCAAAGTACTATAGATTTGGGTAAGATTATTAGCTAATTAATTTTATACTTATACTTGGCATCCTACTCTATGCTCTTGAAAGAAAAATATTTTAACAACTTTCAAGAAAATAATGAAACCTTACAACTTGGAGATTGACAACATGAGATGTTGATGAAAATATGCTCTAACATGTGTGTCCCAAGTGATTTAGCTTTTATAATCCTCTCTACTCTTCAACTTGGGGTACTCTATTTGATGGAAGAAGAAGAAGGGATGTGAAACTAGACTCAAATGGAAATAATTGCAAATGTTGTAGCTATTGTTTTGGGAGCTTAGAAGCTTAAAAAGGGACTATGAGGAGAGCCTAAAGCTATATAGATCATGGATGTTGTATGGAATGGAAATTTATTTGGAAACTTAAGAATCAATCTTCTATCATATTCAAATGAGAATGAAAAGAGAAGGAAAAACTTATAATTCTTCACAAGAGATGAAAAATACCATTTGTGAATCCATTTGAGGGAGTATAAATAGGTTGAGAAACACAATTAGAGGAAGGTAATTGAAGGATTTATAAAGGTAGGTACAATTAGGATTGACCTAGACTCAAGATTTAAGGCTAAAATTGGGTGTAAAATGGCAAGTACTAGAAGTTTTATACACCAACCAAAAACATTGAATTTTCCCCTTTTACTAGGGTAGGCCACCCCTTTTACTAGAGTAGGTTGCCCCTTTTTATAAGGAAGGTTGCTTAAGCAATTTTAGGATTGACCTAGACTTAATATTAAGGATAAATTGGGTGTAAAATGGAAAAAACTAGAATTGTTATACACCAAGCAAAAACATTGAATTCACCCCTTTTACTAGGGTAGGCCACCTATTTTACTAGAGTAGGTTGCCCCTTTTTATAAGGTTGGTTGCCTAATCAATTTGGGAAAATCTCAGGAAACCTAGGCAAATCACTTAGGTGACTTGAGACTAAATGGGTGACCCCACTACGTAAGGGGTAAGCATGTTGTTTTTGAGAAGCAGAAGGGATGCAAGAAAGGTAGAAGGTTAGGGAGGATGAGACAAGAGCCAAGGAGGGTCATATAGACCAAGAAGATGCTTTCATCATGGTAAGAAAAGTTGAAAGGGAGTTTTATTCATTCTACATGGGTTGTGAGATTAAGTTTCAGACCATCATTGAATAATACCATGTATGCCTATACAATTTTAAGCACTTACAATTGCAAAGCATGTGTAGGTGTTCTCATGTAAGTACATATTAAGTTCCTCTATTTTATGATTGAATTTCACTATCATTAAGGGATTATATCTAATCTACAACATTTAGGGTTATTTTATTAGTTGTATGAAATCTTGGTTAAACTTTGGTTTAAATAGTTGGAGTAGGTTTTTCATCTTCATATTTGTGTCTATACCCTTGTTGCGCTAAACACTCCTTAGGTTGTGAGTGTTTCTTTACTATAAAACCTAGTGTTATTAATGTTAGGAATAGGGTGTTGCACACCTTGTACAAGATATGAATTATTTTAATTATGAAAAATAAATATTTTTTTGTGATGCATTATTAAGTGATGTGTTTAGCCACATTAAATATTTATTTGGGTCTACTTGTAAATTTGTATGTAAAAGTGGTTAAATATTTTATGTGTGGGTTGTACATGGGAAAAATATTTAATATTTAGGAAACTTAGTACCAATAAGTAAATTTGGGGTCAATGGTTTCATGCACTCATGTTTTTTAGGCACATGGTTTTACCTTACCACTTGGTTATTTTATGTGAGCTTGATTCTATAAAATCAAGCACATGTTTAATGGTTGAGGTTAGCTAGTTGGATGTTAGTGATTGTAGCTTGGTTTTCATAGTATTGAGCTCTCTTTTAAAGATTGTATATGTGAATCATGTCATGTGATGTGTGGATACATGTTAGATACATGGAGGATGCATTGGAGCAACTTGACGTTTCATAAGTATTCATGGAGACTATGCAAGTGCAATTTTTCCATTGCTAAATATATTGAGTGTGGATGCTTTCAGAGGTTGGGGTTTTCCCTCTTGAGAGTTTTTCCAAGGTATATCTTGTGTTATCTCATGGTATATCTTTGATATTTTCATATGGTTAGTACACACACTTTCCTCTTATGGGGTTATTCAGGAAATGGTTTAATCAACCTATATAATTTTGCTAATAATTAAAACTCCTAGGATGGCATCCAAACAAATTAGCAATCAGGATATAATCGATATTATTCCTTGGGAATCAAAGAAATATAAAAAGGCTACTAGAAAGTGACCCCTACTTATTGAACACTTAATTGATAAGAGAATTGGCATTCAAGATACTCTTACAACCATATCAAGAATTTTTTTTCAATAATATGTTGGAACAATAATGTTCACAAAACATTAAACACACATACAAAGAAGCCAATGTGGAGGTAGAAAAATTAGAAAATCTTGGTGTAGACATGGGGTTGCCAAGAAGAAATATTTTGTTTGCTCTCAAAGGGTCTAGAGGTTGTTGTTTGTAGATTCAAGTTGCAGATGGGTGAAATCACAATACCGTGTCTCACTTTTTGCCCAAGATGGACATTTACATCAATATTTTTAACTGAATCTTCATCTTCTGAGACCTATAGCAGCTAAACCATAAAGAATTTGAAGATGATGTGAACTAGTGGTTTCTGGCAATTTGTGTGTAGATTCTAAATATTTTTTTTTTCAATTTCTTTGAAATAAATCATGAATCTTTCAACATCTCCCTTAATAACTGGTTTTAGACATAAAACAACATTTTTAGAAAGTAATGTTTGTGTCATACAACATTAAATTTTTTTCTATAAGGGATTAAATTCTAATTTTTGGAATATAGATTATCAACATCAATATCTAGGGAAAGGATATTTTTTCATAATTTTTTGTTGCATATTTTTTTAAAATTAATTTTTGAAGTCACTATAACTATAATTTGGACATACGTGTGTGTCGTACAACCTAACTTTTTGTGTATATAATGAAATCCAAATTTTCTTTTTTGGGTGAAACAAGGAAATCAATATCTAGGGAATGGGTATTTTTTAAATTTTTTTTATAATGGTTTACTACTTTTCCACCTCTACACAACAAAGAGCTTGATGTTAGAGAAAAACCTATGTTGAGTAAAAATCAAAAATTAAATACATGATAAAATGAAAATATATCAAACCTATACTTGTTGAAAAGCTAGTTTCAATGGCTACAATGTTGAAAAATATAATTTTTAAATGATGTTATTTAATCCGTCAAAAGGTAAAGAAAAAGTGGTTTTTTGCCAGCATTTTGATAGTTGTGAAGGAGACTCCATTGTGGGCATGATTTAATACTATAGGGGTTCTATCCAAGGGGGTTTGATCTAAGGGGGTCTTATCTATCCCTCTTAAATTAAAACCCTTTAGATGGAGCCTCTCAAGATTTAAATCATTAGTTTTTCTAAAAATAGTGATTTTAGGCAAAAAATTAGCACATCCCAAAAGTGAGACACAATATTGTGGCAGCACCCAGATACAGGTCCATAAGGGTCAAAGATAGGATACAAGGATGCATGGCCTAAGGGAGAGGTTTGGTACCTTTGGTATTTTTGGAAGTTTGGTGCAATATGGGTGGAATTTGGGATTCAGTTTGAAACCCTAATAGACATGGTGTTTGCCTGCTTGTTTTTGTGTAAAGAATATGCATAGTTGTGGTGAGGTGTGTAGGGTTGACAAGTGGCACCCTCTCACTTGCTTAGAAGTAATGTAAATTCATTGTTGCAAGGTCGAGCATCGGGTTGAAAAGTGGCGTCTGTGCACACATTTTGGCGCTAAGCCTAAACCTTACAGAGAGGAGTTTCCCTGGGTTGACAAGTGGCACCATTTTGACTACTCTAGGCCCTCAGTGTGTGGATGCACCTGGAATTTTTCCAAGCTCCCGAGAGCCAAGCCTACTTTTTGATGGGGGGGATGCATTAGTTGGAAAAGTAGAAGGTCTAAAGTTGTGACATTTACATGTGGCACTTTAGCACTAAGTTTTTAGTGTTTTTCCCCAACTTTGTTGTAAGAAGGCGCGACGATGTGACAGGTGGAAGTATGGCACAAGTTGCGGTGCTTTCCATGTTGGGAAATTGTTGTACCACGACCTAAATTTAATGTTGATATTAAACAACAACCTCACCATCTATGTCTATTTGACAAGGGAGGTGGATTTATTAGAAAGTCATGCCAATTAAGCTAGCTTAAGCATCCTAACACGTGGGCTAGCTTGTGGTGTTACGGTGCGGCATTAATTGTCTACCGAGAGGCTAGAGGGAGGATTTTGTAGTCTAGAATCGTTGCACAGAGAGATTGTAATCATGGAAAGCCTTTAATTGCTAATTTTTGGCACGAGTGAATTGTTCTTTAAAAGCCTGGGTAGAGCAATGGATACACTGTTAAGATTGGTCAATTCTTGAAGGCAAATGGCCATTCTAGGGGAAGTTTTAGAGTTGAAGTTGAGGAGTATTGCTTGAGAGTGATTTCGTGGAACTTGGTGCAGTGAAGTTGATTTTGGGGCCAGTGTTCTTATCATCAAAGGAAAGGTATAGGGTCGACACAGATATAACTTCCAAATTTATGGCACGGTTGTTGGACCTTTAATTTCCTAAGAATGAAGTCTTACAAATTACAAGGAAGTTGATGAAGCCTAAGATAATGGGTGGCCTAAAGGAGGTGATGGGTGCTGCTCAACTGGGATCTGGTATTCCAAGGCCTCGAGATATGGGTTTTCTCAATGCTTTGGGCATGATGTTCATATTATACCCTTTTTTATTGGACGTCAAAGGCAATGATTTTATGCCACATCGAGAAAGGGCTTTAGAGGGGGTGATGTTTTTGAAGAGGTGGCTAAACATAGATCTAGTCTAGGATTTTGCATGGGTTAGAGATGTCATTACCTTTCTACAAGAGAATGGGGTGGTATGAGTTCATGTTTTAAAATTTTGACTTTTTTTAATCAATGTTTTACTTATGGTTAGGTAAAAAAAAATTGTAAGCTAATTTTTTGTAGATTAGTCTGAGAGGCCATTTTGTAAGTTTGTTTGGCCTCCTTTTTTGGAATGTTGGGAATGAGAGTACTGGGAAAGCTCTCATTTGCAAACACAAATTTTAATCATCTTTTGAATATTAGTAAATACACTTTCAAGATTACAGAGCAAAAAAAATTACAAAACTATTAAGAATGCATGATAGCTTGAGTTGGTTGGAAACAGTCTCAAATTTATTTGATGGCCCAAAAAATACAGTATGGGCTTGTGAGTGTTGTGATGAGAAGAATAAAAAAAAAAAGTTAGTGGGAGAAACATGATTTATCTCACTCTTAGCAATTTGTTCATTAAGAAGATATTTAAGTTAGGGAAGGATGAAGTCAAACTATTAAACATGCCAATTTTGGCCACTAAGAAATACCATTATGTATGTAGATGAGTTAAGTTGCAACACTATAGGACAAGAGAAAAGGGTTCTCCTTTAGTTCCATTTCAAAACATTAAAGTTAAGCTCTTAAATGCTACACAGTTTGAATATTATCTCCAATAAGTGTAGTAGGGTTTATGCTAGGTTTTGGAAATAAATGTTGATGTCAAGATGAGCTCAAGAACATTGGATATCTATGCTGATAATCAAAACCTCATGCCAACACACTATTTGAGTAATGAAGAATTATTGGCTAAATATTAGCATGAGGATATACTCAATTTCAATAACTCTGATAGTAAAATAAGTGACATAAGGTTCAAGAGAAATTCACTCCTTTGCTATCTGTTTTTATTCACTTTGGCTAGAGAATTGGATAAGAAGTTGACTATCAAGTATAAGGTTTCAAATGAACAGGGGGATGATTGAATCCCATTAATTTATGGACAATGTACATATGGGTAACCATCTTCTCATGCACATTTTTGTAAATTTAATGATTTCTTCATAGTGGACCATTATTGAAGAAGTTGGGTTTTATGGGGCCTAATATTTTAAATAATGTAAAGTTGTTTCTTAGGCTATTTCATTTTGAGCCACAAGGAAAGATTAAGAATAATTGGGATGCTTATTTATTATTTTAAAAATTAATTATTATTGTGTAAGGGGAAATTAATGGATCAAGATTAGTATCAATGAAATCAAAGCAAAAGGATAAAACCCAACCTACTCATGAAATGCAATTTCCATAGCTATGAATTCAACAAACAAGGTTAGCATAATCAAAGTGAAACACAAATGAATTCAAACTACATATTCTCTTACCATCCCATGTCGGAGTGTATTTGTGTTGATAATGGATGTCGGATTTCTCTTCAACACAAAGCCTCCGTGGTTTACAAAAGCTTGATAACAATGATGATGATCTAAAATACAAGGGTGTTCGCTTAATTTTCTCAAGAGTCACACTGACATGACCTTTCTACAAATTCTCTAGATGAATTATGAGAGGGATGAGGGCTATTTCATAGATTTGCAAGTTTTAGATGAACAAATGAGATTTAAAGATGAAAGATCAAGATCAACGGTCGAGGTCCATTGAGAGGAAATAGATTGATTAGTTAACTGATCTGATTAATCCAATTAAGGGAATTTGATTGGATAATCAGTGGGATTGGATTGAATGATTAGTGGGATTAGAGTAATCGATGGAATTAGCAAATTAGATTTGAGTGATCAGTGGACATGATTTATTCAATCAAATGTGTGAGGATAATTAATTAATTAAATAATTAATTAATGTTGAGAGGAATGTGCAAGATGTATTTGACTTAATAAATAAAAGTTTATTTATTTATAGATTATGTTGAGTGAATTTTGGGAAATCAGATAATTGATTTAATTATTTAATTTGGAAGAGGGAAAGTAGGTTAATTAAATAATTAATAACTATTTAATTAATTTAGAGGAATGAGTAATGTTAGTGACATAATTAAATAATTAATGTTTATTTAATTAATCAAGCTCAGAGTAAAGTTTAAATCAGGTGATGACATAGTGAATTAATTAAATAATTTGAAATTATTTAATTAATATAGGAGAATAGGGTTAATGATGCAAATGATGTTAAATGCAATAACAATAATGAAAGTAATGTTGTTAATGGAAAAATGCAGTTTAGGATGTGTGATATGCTCTAAGCCATTTTTACATGTCTACATTTTGCCCCTCTTTGACACAATGTACCTGATACATTGTTTCAAAGAATTTGATGTTTAGATCAAGAAATAATTTTTTTTAATGATACCCCATTGTGACCCAACGATCAATGGAGGGATGATAAGACACTGGGCTACCCCCTTGAGAGGTCGGTTGGAAAAATTACTTTTCAGGTCAAGCTCGTGAGAAGGTTAATGAATAGTTTTGATGTGTAAAGGATGAAAAAATTAGGCCCTAGGGGTCATGTTTAAGGTTTAGGATGATCCTAGGTGCTCAAAATTTAACCTAAGAGGGTTCCTAGGGGTAAAAATTAGGGTTTGGGGGGGTTAAAATAGGAAATTAGGGTTTAATTATCCCATTTGTACTCTTAGCCTTTTTGAATTCTAGCTCTTTGGTGATCCAGTGTTACGATTGTCGATTCACGATGGCTTGCATTCTAGGTGCCCCAATAGAGTAGGACATAGATCTTCAGTTCCAACAACAGCCGACACAGGGATTGTGGTACATATGCTTTTCATTTTACTTTCATCTTTTTATGTTTTCGTAATTAATGCTTAAAGTTGAAGTAGGACAATAGCAGTAATTTAGGAAAAATACTATTATTGATGTGATCTACACACTATCATACTAGGTTAGATTATAGCAATCATTAAAATTCCACGCTATTGTGAAAACATGTCACTATCATGAAAAGTACTCTCTATTGTTTGACCGCAATTGTTGAAAACAACCACATGGTTGAACAAGTTAGGAATATGACCGCTATCATGAAACGTAACCACTATTATTGTATAATAGGCTCACTATCATAAAAGAGAGTCGCTATCATAGTAAAACAGGGATACTATTGTAAAATAAGGCTACTATCATCCTAGAAATGCTTGCTATTGTTAAAAATGAATGTTTTAGCTAGTTTGTTTGCAATTTTTGGTTCGTGATTTGATTTTTTAGCAAAATTTTGATGTTGGGGGTTGAATGTTTGTAGGTGGTTCTCAAACCATTGAATTTTAGAGAGCGTCAACTGCGACAATTATTGGATTTCATTGCTAGATTTCAGGAGTTGGAGAGGAACTCCTAGATCTAGTAAGGTTGTGATACATCTATTACATGCCTGAGATCATAGCACATAGGGCTATGATGACTGCTCTAGTTGAGAGATGGAGGTATAAGACCTCTTCTTTCCACTTGCCTATGAGAGAGTGTACCATCACTCTCAAGGATGTATGGAGGATCCTATGGATCTTGATTCACAAAGAGTTGGTGACATATGATGTTCGGAGGGGCACCCAGGCTATGCAAAGAATTTTGGGTGTAGAGAAGTTGCAGGTGGTAGATTCAAAGATAGATTTGACTCCATTCATAGAGGGTACTGATTCAATGTCAATGGTATTGGATGGAATCATTATTGGGCCCTTGATGCCTGATAGGAGAGTTAGAGGATTTCCTATTGGTTGGGGGATCTGGATCGAGATGATTATTGGTTGGGGGATCTGGATCGAGATGATGGAGCATACCACCATATACGCCTAGGGCCCATGTGTGTTAGCACATCTTTATAGAGACATGCATGAGGTTGTGTATTAGGGTGGTAGTTCTATTTCAATCAAGAAGAGTATCCTCCATGTGTGGGCATGAGAGCATATTGCA
Organism: Sequoia sempervirens; assembly: GCA_007258455.2. Lineage (NCBI taxonomy): Eukaryota > Viridiplantae > Streptophyta > Pinopsida > Cupressales > Cupressaceae > Sequoia > Sequoia sempervirens. Next base: position 51,983 of record VDFB02277564.1, read on the forward strand.
GTGACACATCCTAATGGGATAGTTCAATGGGATCCTGATGATCCCTTTTCATATAGATATTCTAATTACTTACACTACGCATAGCCAAACAGGTTATCATACTAGCGAGCCATTTTTGACAATGTTATTGAGTTTATCTAGAGACTGTTTATAGCATGCAAGGATTGGGCCGATGACCATGAGTAGTTTACATTTTGTAGGTAGACTCAATGGCTAGTAGGCCGAGTCAATATTGTACTAGAGAGATACCTCCCATAGAGGGTTTTGAGATAGTTTGGTGAGAGACAGACTCACCCAACAGAGGGTTATCATGCCTATTTTGGATGCACGACCCCAAAGGTCAATGCATGGGGGCCTAGAGCAGACTCAAGGGAAACTGTTATAGAGTTCTAAGCATTGGAAGTTGTTGGATGGGGATGGGCAGTTGGTTCCCCAGATTCGGGGACTACCAAAGATTACACACAGTGGCGGGCCCGTCATCGTCCCTTGAGATTTACAACACTTGTTGGCGTTGGGCCAGTGATTGGATAGGTCAGGAGGATGGCAGGTGTTTTCAAGAGGAGGGGAGACAGACAAAGACTTTAGATCATCCATGAGCAGTACCAAAAGGCACAAGATGAGTAGGGTAACTGTGATCAAGGGCAGCATGATCAACAAGATCAATAGTAGGACTAGTAATAGGCACCACAAGCACCTCCCCCACAGGGAGATATGGAAAAACAAATTTCTTAGCTTACAACTGATAGAGATGCTAGAGCTGGGTAGAGGGATGCCAAGATTTCTTGATGGAAAGTTGCGGATGCTCAAGTGGTTATATTGACTATAGAGAGGGACACTATCAGGACAGAGAGAGATTCTCTCCGCCAGGAGAGGGATACATTGAGGCAAGAGCTAGTGACCAAGAGACAACAGAGGGAAGCTTTAGAGATTTGACATGCTTCCTGCATTTCCTGAGATTAGTGGCAACATGAGAGAGATGCCCTGTTAGAGGAGAGGACCCACTACAGGAATTTCTATGAGGCTTAGGTCCCAAGAGTGATGATAAATCCTAGATTTGGGATGCCTAGCAGTGCCATAGGTGCAAAGTCGTTAGGTGGCCAATTAGTGGATAGAGTTTTGAGACAACTCTCTCAGCCGATCTTGTAGCCTTAACCATCTCCCACTCATAGCCATCACAAGTCACAACATGTTGGGGAACAACCCCTTCCTAAGCAGGATCAATGGATATTACCTCCTCGGGATAGCCAACAGGGCCGATGTTTCAAGATTGTATATTTATGTTATATTTCCACATACTTGATATATTTTGTATATACATTCATCAAACCATCTGAGGCCTCATATATATTTTGTATATTTTGATATCACACATGATATTTGATGATGTATTGGCACTTCACATTTTGATTATATAAATGAGATATACCTTTTTGATGTGGTATATATGTGTTATGAGATGTTTTTGGATGCTTATGGATGCTTATATGTATATGATATATGATTTATGATTATATGCTCATATTTTTGTACTTTTTTTATGCTTTTATGTGATATGGATGTTGGATGATTTATGCATGTATGCAATGGATAACGTTATGACGTATGATGTTTTATTATATGATGGACATGATATGCACTGGTGAGTTTGTGGATTCAAGATGCATGCAGTACTAATGACTTTGTGATGCAAGATGCAAATGTTAGTCAAAAGACATGTTAGTATTATTAGAGATAGATAGTAGTGTTAGATGATTGATCTAATTTATGAAAATCCATGGATTATGATTATTATGATATGTATTGATGAGATGATTAATGATATGATTAATGTTATACATTGATGATATGTGATTTTATGCATTGATGAGTTTGATTTTGCTTTCATCAAGAACTAAGTAGTTTATAGCAATCCTTATTGGTGTAGCAAATAGACACTATGCAGTAGGGTATTAATGACCAATGGTGGCTTTGCATCTATTGTGTGGACTTTGACTCTACAAACAAAGAGTATTAGATTGCTCATACTAGACATACAAAAACCTTGATAGAGTGTATGGGTGAGAAGTTTTAAAACATTTCAGAGTAGTTACACAGAAAGGTATGGAGTACCTAATATGCAACTGCTACGCAAATTTCCCCAAAATGACTTTCACACACAAAACAAAGCAAGTATTCACCGTGGTACTATTGGAAAAACATCCAAAAAATAGAGTAGATAGAAAAACAATGATCAATGGCCCATTCCTTCCTCTCTAGATCCTTATGGACATCCTTGAGAGATGTTGGGAATGTGACAATAAGATAAACCAAAAAGATATGATCATAAAAGATAAATAATGTTGTTGTATCACTTGTCATAGATGTTTTGATATTTCAGGATGTTATCCATCAATATTGTCTATTGTAGGAACGTTTTATCCATTAAGAAATGTGCCAGGATGTTGATGATGATTCTCAAAATGTAGGGTAGTTAATACTTTAAGCATTGTTTTAGTCTAATGATGATCCAATCATTTTGTTTCTTTGCTTGTAAGTTTTGGATTTTGATGTTTTCTTTGCTTGTTGATTGCGTTGTCAAATTTTGAAGGCGGTGATTTTTTATTATGGATAGAAAGTTTATTGCAGATATGTGATAATAGAGATTTTTTTGAGATTTTTTGAATGTTTTTGTGCTTTTGAGGTTATTTGATGTTGTTTTTGATGTTTTTTAGGACATTCAAGAGATTTTGAGACCAAGAGGGGGACCTAAGGGCACTGACCTAATGCGTTGCGGGCTCATCAATGATGACCTTGCCTACGTATGTGTAGAGATGACGTAGTTTGACTTACCATGATTGGTACTGCTTTTGGAGTATAGATGGATTTTTTTGAATGTTTTTGGATTTTGACACAATATTTGAATATTTTTGGGTTTTTTCGACCAAGTTTAAAGACCAAGAGGGAAACCTAAAGGGACTAAGCTAGTGACTCGGGGGGCTCATCAATGATGGCCTCCTACGTTCTACGTAGAGAGACAATGTAGTTCGATTATTTTGACTCAATGTGGCTCATCTAGAGACAACCTACAATGTTTTTGGGATTTTTGATGTTTTACAACTTTATTTTGGATTTTGGTTGTTTTTTGGATGTTTTTAGTTTGGATAGTTTTCTGTAAGTGATGGGATTAACAAGGATGCAATCCACTACCAAGTTCAGGAGGTTTCCCCTAGTTCACAATAATATTACGTTTTATTAGGGGGTAGGTGGATAAAGATGGTGCAACAAGGTTCAACACTTGATCAATTATCGAGCCATGGTTGGGTGCATGTTTTATTATGATGATAGATGGAGTGGATGCGATTGTAGATGGATAGTGTCGATAGATGAGGATGTAGGACTTATTCAAACGTAGTGCCTATTTACTAGGTTTTCACTATGGTACCAGTCCTAGAAGTACTACAAGGTGGTTTTCACTTAAAGGACAATTTATTTCTCTTTATTGTTTTCTTGGTTTTTTTGCCTTTTTTTTTTCTCTTTTTTCTTGGTATATTCCAATACACTAGGTGTAGAACTTCTTGAGATGACTACTATTAAGAGGTTCAACTAGAGGTTCTCCTTCTAGCGTAGCCATCTAATATGCTCCAGAGCCATAACTTGCTATAATGATGTAGGGACCTAGCCAGTTTGGCTCAAACTTACCTTTCCCATCTTGATTCAGCTGGATCTTCTGATTTTCCTTCAGGACCAAGTCACCAACCTGAAAGTTCCTATTTTTTATTCTCTTATTGTATCTTTTCTTGAGCCAATTTTGGTAGGCCTAGAAATGGTTCAATGCACTCAAGCATCTTTCATCTAGGAGTTCAAGATCGTTGAGTCTAGATACTTGATACTCTTTGTTGCTAACAAGATCCTTCAATGATACTCTTAGGGATGGGATTTCAACCTCTATAGGCAATATTGCTTTGAATCTGTAGACAAAGGAAAAGGGAGTCACACCTGTAGGTGTGCAAATGTTGGTTCTATAACCCTATAAGGTTGGGTTTAACTATAGGAGCTAGTAATGGATGACATCATTAACAATCTTCTTTAGGATTTTTAGGATGGTCTTATTAAATGTTTCGGCTTGACCATTTCCTTGGGAATACTATGGGGTTGAAAAATGGTGTTGGATAGAGAATCTCGAGCAAAGCTCATAGACATCTTGGTTCTTAAACAAAGTTACATTATCTTTTATGATAGTCAATGGAATACCATATTGATAGATCAAATAGTTAAGAATGAACTTAGCTATTTGTTTCCCTATGATATAAGAAAGGAATAGCCTTTATCCACTTTGTAAAATACTCTATAGCAATTATGATGAATTTTTGTCCTTTAGATGAGGTTGGTGATATCTTTCCTAGTAAGTCAAGTCCCCACTAAGAGAAAGGCCATGGGATAGTGATAGGACACAACTCTTATGTAGGTGCATGCATAAGATCTCCATGCTATTGGAATTTACAACACTTCTTGAAAAATTGAATTACTTCTTGCTCCAGTGATGGCCAATAATACCTTGTTCATAGCAAATTTTGGAAAAGATTAGGCCCGCTAGAATAGGACCCACAAACACCTTCATGTACCTCTTGCAATACAGTTTGTGCTTCTTCCACATTGATACATAAGAGTAATGTACCATCGAAACTTCAGCGGTATAAGGTATCTCCAAGGATGGTGAATAGTGAAGTTCAGTGGATAAAGGTTTTCTTTTGATTGGCTATTAGGTAAGGTGGTATGATTCCATGCTAGATATGGGTGAATGTGTCTTTATACCAAGGTGAGTTAGGACCATAAACATCCTATACTAGTTCAGATTTTGGGATATCAAATGTTGGTAGAAACAACTGTTCCACTAGAAATTTGTATCTAGTAACATTCTTGGGAATGTCAAGGAGTGAACCAATAGTGGCAATTACATTAGTTGCTTTATTATTAACCCTTGGGATCTGTTCAAAGATGATGACCAAAAACTATTGCTTGAAGCTATCCACCATTCTTTTGTACGATATGAGCCTGTCGTCTTTAGTTTGGTATTCACCGTTGAGCTGCCTTATGACCAATTGGAAGTCACCATAGACTTGAAGTTCCTTAATTTTCCATTCCATGACCATTTTCAGCCTAGTGATCAGTGCTTCATACTCATTTATATTGTTCGTACAGGGGAAGGGAATCCTATATGCTTTGGGTATACTATCTCCTTGTGGTGTAAGAAATATAATACCAGACCCTAAGCCATGTTGAGTATGGGATCCATCGAAGTATAAGGTCCAACAAGTTGATTGAGTTGTTAGCAGGATGCTCTCATCTAGAAACTATGCTATGAGTGGTTGATGATCTTTAATAGGTGCTTCTGATAACTGATCTGCTATTACCTATCCCTTGATGGCTTTCTTATCAACATATTCTATGTCAAATTCACTAAGTATCATGACCCACTTAGTGATTCTTCCTATAAGAGCTTCTTTTTCCAAGAGATATTTCAAGGGGTCTATATTAGATGTCAACTTGATTTGTCTATTTAACATGTAATGCCTAAGCTTTTGTGATGCAAAGAAAATTGATAGACATGCTCGTTCAATGTGTGTATAATTTAACTCATAGCCAACCATAGTACAATTGATGTAGTAAACTACTCTTTCTTTGTTTTGTTCATCAAGTTGTGCCAATAGAGCTCCCAAAGCTACTATTGTTGTGGATACATATAAAAACATTTCTTTATCTTGAATCAGAGGCATCAATACAAGGGGATTGAGCAAATAGTATTTTACCTGTTGAAAAGCTTGATCACACCTTATGTCCCATTTGAATGTTACATATTTATGGAGAAAGTGTGTGAATGGGTGGCATTTATCCGCTAATTGTGTAATAAACCTTCTGATAGATTGAAGCTTTCCTTGTAGACTACACAATTGTTTCAATGTTCTTGGGGGAGGCATTTCCAGGATAGCCTTGACCTTAGTGGGATCCACCTTGATACCTCTTTTGGATACAATGTAGCCCAATAGTTTCCTAGATGTTATGATGAACACACATTTCTTTATATTTAGACTTGAGTTATACTCCTTTAGTTTGTCAAATATCCTGGCTAAGTTAGCTAGGTGTTATTGTATTTTGATTGGTTTAGCCAACAAATCATCTACATAGTCCTCCATGGTGATGTACATGTCATGGAATATGGTAGTCATTTCTCTTTGGTATGTGGCTCATGTGTTCTTCAAGCCGAATGGCACGATGTTCCAACAAAAAGTTCTCCAAGCATAGGTAAAAGCCATTTTGTGTTGATCATTAAGGGCTATCTTTATTTGGTTGTACCTGGAAAAACCATTCATTAGTGAAAGCATTTCATGACCAACAGTAAGATCTACTATTATATTGATGTTGGGAAGGGGGAAGTCATCCTTAGGGCATGCCTTGTTAAGATCTTTGAAGTCTATATAGATTCGTATGCCCCCAGTGGGTTTCAACATTGATACGAGGTTGGATACCCACTTAGGATAATCTATAAGTTTGATAAATCCAATGTATAATAGTTTCTGAAGCTCCACCTTGACTAACAGTGCTATTTGTGGGTGCATCTTGTGAAGCTTTTGTTTAACCAGTTACCAGTTTCATTGCAGGGAATATTGTTAGATGATGCACCACTAAAGCTAGATCCAACCCAGGAATATCTGCATATGTCTAGGTGAGTTTGATCTTACATGCCTTGATGAATGTTGAGAAGTTGATTCTTTCCTCAAGATCTAAGGAAGTTGCATGATATGTTACCTTAGGTGCCTTTGTTGTTCTAATGTTGATAGGTTCAGAACCTTCAACCAAGACTATTGATTTTTCTCAATACTCTATGATGGGAAGATTGAATCCTCCATCCTCGGGTACCTCTGAGAGGTTTTCACCCTCAAATATGTCCTTTTTTTTCCTTTTTTATGATTTGATAGAGCCACATTGTGGTTTTCCCTAGGGGATCTCATTTGGATTTTTTAGGTTTTTCATTTCAATTTTGTGATTAGAGGACGCAATCTCCCCTCCAAAGTAGGCTCCTTGCTCAAGTTCTATGAAAAAACCAACCTCATGATCTCCTTATGGTATACCATTCTGAATGAATTCAATGATAGCTTTGTTGTTATGGAATTGGTCCACAATAGGTACGTGATGTTTTTGATCCCAATCGATCAACTGCAGGTGAAGTAAGGGTAGGCTATCATCACTATCGACAAAGCTTATTGAGGATGTGGAAAGGCTAAGGATAGTGGAGTTATCAAGGTCGCAAAGGGTATCTAGGTCATAGTCACTAGAGGTGTGAAAATCCATTCCCATTCGTTGGAGTCTGTTTCAGTATAGTAGCCATTTGATGTATCAATGACGATAGAAGGAGCTATTTCCTGACAAGAGGTAGTTTCAATGCTTGGGGTAACCACATCTATCAAACCATAACCTAGTCCCAAATTCTTCTTACATTGTTTTATTATGATGGGTTCTCTCATACCTTTTTCATGTAGACCAAGGCCACCTTTTCCAGTGTATCCCATATTTCTTGCTAGCTAATAACCTTTATTGTTAGGATCCATAGGAATGGGATGTAGCTTTTTTTGTTCCTCTTGTTGTTCTTCTTTTTAGAGCCACAATGAGAGGTCCTCTTCGAACACCACTTCATCCTTCATGTCTCCCCACTTGGTGAAAATAGTGGGTTTGACTTCATAGGTGATAGCTTGAATATGCTTGATTTCTTTTGGTCTCCCATAGGATTGTGGTGACGGGGGAAGTTCCCCAATACAAAAGGATTGTTTAAAATGGTATTCTTCACAACCCTTTTCAAGCACTTGGATCTTAAGGTCAGATTTTGGAGGATCGGTTGATGTAGATGGAGTTGAGGATGAAGCAAGTGATGTTGGATAGACATAGAAAAATAAGTGGAAGGAGATGTCATTACTAGGTATTTGAAGAAGCGTCTTATATTTCTCCTTAAAGTTTGTGCAGTAATAGAAGGGTTCAATATTTTCATATATTGTGACTTCCTTATCATTGTAAGGAAATTTTAAGCATTGATGGAAGGTTGAGGGGACCCCTTGCATCACATGGATCCAAGGGTGTCCCAAGAGAAGGTTATAGGGTAACTCAAGATCCAATACCTGACAAGTCATTTCCACTATTGCTAGCTCCACTTGAATTGGAAGTCTGATTGTGCCCTTAGAGTTTCTTTCCATATCATCATAGACCCTTATGGTGATGCTTTTGTTTTTGTTGATCACATCATCAAAATATCCCAACTTCTTTACCATTTTTAAGGTACATATGTTTAAGCTTGCACCTCCAACTATTAGAACTCTCTTGATCTTGTGTTTATGGACGCAAACCAAAGATATAGATCTTGATTATAAAAGGATCTTTGGGAAAGGTTTTTTCATAAAAGACTAAGTAATGGGGGGAAGTGATGCTACCAACCATAGTTTGAAATTGATAAGTGTTGATATTATTTGGCACTGAAGATTCAATGAGGGATTTCTCTAGGATCTCTTTATGTGCAGGTGATAGCTTTAGAAGCTCAAGAATAGAGATTAATGTTGGAGTTTTCTTTAATTGGTCAACAATACTGTAGTTAGTTGAAGGCTTAATGGTTTCTTTTGCTTGAGGTGGGGCTCCTTGGATAGTGACTTTCCCTCTTCGTGTAGTAACATTACACTCAGGGTTTTTTCCCATTATGGTTATGACATTGATATTGCGATTAGCTTGATAGATGGTTCCTACGACTTCGTCATAGGTGTAGTTAGCTTTTTAGTAATATTGTCCCTTGCATTTGTCATTTCCCCTAGAATGATCATGGATTGTATCCTTGTAGATTCCCATGTCTCTATTTTCGGAGGGCCCAAGACAATGTTCAATGTCAACCTCTTCTTTTTCTATAAAGTCTTGTATGATATTTTTAAGCCTCAAGTAGTTGTTTGTTGTGTGACCCTTGATTTTTTGGAATTCATATCAATCATTCTCATTGTACCAAGGGGTTTTAAAGTTTGGTTTTTCATAGTTTGTTCTATCAAGAAGCTTGATAAGATTCATTTGAATGAGTTTACGCATAATCACCTCAAGAGGTTCTCCCAATGGAGTGAACTTTCTTCTATTTTGATTACTTTTCCTTGGTGGCCCTCTTTGATTATCCTGACCTTGATTTGTTTGTTGGTTATTTTGAGGATACACAAGATGGTTGTTTTGTGTGTTGTTTTGAGGATAGTTTGTTTGAGCTGCTTGAACATTATTTTGTGGATTGTTAGAAGGTTGTATGTTTCACACAAATTCAGCATCAACCACTCCATCATTTCTAATTTTCTTGTTCTTTACCCATAGTTTAGGTTTGTCATTAGAACTAGAAGATTGGTCCTTGTTGTTATAGAGTTTAATGATTCCCCTTGCTATGAGGGATCTTTCGATGATTAAACCTTTTTTAATGATTTCTTCAAAATTGTTAGGACATAACATGGTGATTTGATATCTAATGTCCCCTTGAAGGTTAGAGATGAAGATTTCCACTAGTTGTTTTTCGGGAACAAGCAACTTACACTTACTAGCTTTGTGTCTCCATCTTTGTAGATATGAAGCAAAGGATTCCCCTTGGCTTTGTTTAATCTTGTATAGGTAGGAGACCATTATTTCTTGCTCTATGCTATAGGAGAAGTGGTTAAAAAATTTGTCTGATAACTCATCAAAGGTTTTGATATCAAGCGGTAGATGAGAGAACCACTCAATAGTTGCACCACTAATACTTCATGAGAAAAGCCTCATTAAGTAGGAGTCATTGTTTTGTACATCCATGCAAGCTACTGAGAATTCTCATACATGTTCTATTGGATCTCATCTTCCCTTGTATTTGTTGAATCTTGGTATTTCAAAGTTCTTAGGGCAGGGTATCATGGATATGGAATGATCGAAGGGGTATGGACATATGTCTTATAGAGCATAGCTCTTCTTCAATTTTACAAGTTGAATGTTTGATATCCTTTGGTTTACATTTTGGATTTATAGGGTTAATTCATCACTTTGTACGTTCGTTTGATGACGAGGGATGTTATAACCTTGCTACCCTGTAATGTTTTGCACATTATATTGTTGGGTTGGTATATATGAGGGCCCTTGGGCCATGTTGTGAGTGTAGGATGATGGATTGGGTCCTTGAGGACTGATGTGAGTGTGTTGTAGATTGATGGTATGATGTTTTTGTGATAAGTAAGTTTAAGGTTGTTGTTGAGGTGTGATGTGTTGTTGTTGAGGTGTGTAGGTTTGATATTGTGATGGAGGTTGTTGTGCACCAATGTTGTGTTGTGGGGGATTGGATGCTTGACTTTGAAGGTGTGTGCTTTGTTGTGGTTGAGCACATGTTTTCTATTGAGGATTGGTGTTTTATGGTGGTTGAACGTACGTTTGATGTTGAATATTTTGGGTAGATAATGATCCATATTGGTATTGATTGTTAGGATCATAGTATTTGTGTTGGTGCATGTATTGAGTTTGATCTTGGACATTTCCTTGGTACATGCTTTGATCTTGTGGGTTATTGGTTTGTAGTGGTTGCTGATATATGGGCGGATTGTTTTGTTGATACATGTGTTGTCCTTGAGGTGGGTTGTTAGCATGTAGTTGTGGTTGCAAAGGGTTGTTTCCTTGTTGGTTCACTACATGTTGTTGTCTTGGTGGAGGATTTCCCATTTTTGTATATTAACACTAGGACCTTGTTGTTGGGTGTTCCAAGAGGTCTCATTTAGATTCCTAGATATTTTGGGCCCCATTGTATTATTTTCCATATTGTGTGGTGGTATGTTTTGGATTTTCAATAGGTTTGGATTTTCTTGAACATGTTGAGCCACCACAACTTGTTCAACTTGTGAGGGATGTCTATACAATGGATTATCCACATGTTGTGAGAAAGATTGATCGTTGTTTTGTGCTTTTGAGAAAAAAGGTGGTATCTTGGCATCCACTGCTGGTTTAGGTATTTGTCTCACCATTGATTAGTCTCCCAAAGGAATGAGATTAGGATCCTTAAGAGTTTGAACATTAAAATCTGTAGGTAGCTTGGCACCACTTTGTGCTAGTTTGAGAAAATATCTATTTGGTTCTTTTCCAATCATTTTGTCCATTAGCTTTTTCATTTTGGGATCTTGAGCATGCTCTAAGAGTACTTTATCGCTGATTTACTCATCACTATCATACTGCTCTATGATAATATCTATAGTATTAGGAGGTTGATTTTGTTGCCTAGCAAATATGTCTTGATGTTTAAGGAATATTTTTGCATCAGTAGGTGGTCGATTTGGTTGATCTTTGAACGTTGGTTGTCCTTTAAGAATTGATAATGTATTAGGATCATAACCCCATGGTTGAGATTCATCATTGGTAGTATTGGTGTTTGGTGCACTAGAGTTTCTTTTGTTGGCTTCCATTTTCCTTTTATGTTGGGATCTTGTTGTAGTCATAAACAAGCTCAAAATACCTTAGTAAGTTTGAGATGAAAAGTTATGGAAATGGGATGGTGTTTTGAGTTGAGTTTTTGTTTGGTGAAATGATGTACAAAGGGGTAGTTTGTAAACCTTTTGGAAAAGGTTGTTGATTGTTTCATATGAATTGATGTTGATGTTGGGATAGTTGGATGATCAAGTTTTATGTTGGATGATAATATTTTACTACTCAACTCTGTGGTGGGGAGATGAGACAATTTTGGATGTTGTCTAATAAATGACGCTATGGTGTTGGATGCTCAAACCCTAGGATAAGAGTATGAGTGAACATTTTGATATTTTTATTTGATGCTAGTCTAGAACACAAGATGCAAAAGGCTTAGATTTATGTTTTTCTTTGTCTTAGAGTATATGGTGATTGCTTTACTTGAACTAGCTATGAGGTTGCAAGTAAAGGTTGTTGTTAAACAATAGCAAGATGATGTTTGATTTGTAGTGTTTGATATGTGTCCAAGACTAGGTTGATGTTTTATTGTTGATGGTGATATGAAGGATGTTGATAGGATATGATGCAAGTCTTATTTTTGAATGTGTCCAAAAGGTGATAGTTATGAACCCTGGGTAAACCAAGTTCAAAGTGAAGGATGGTGTTGTTGGATTGTGAATGTACAAGTCTAATGATGACAGTGCTTTCTGACAACTGTGTAAGTTATTAGGCCAATGTTTTGAAACCAGTTGTTTGAAAATTTCTTAGATGTGCTAGAAAGTAGGATGATAGCGAATTTTGTCTAGGATGATAGGGGCAAAAATGAGGACAATAGCGATTCTATTTAAGAACGACCACGATAATCTAGGCAATAGCAGTTTCTATATAATTTAGTGATTGGTGAAACTGATTTTACAATAGCGGTCTTTTACACAATAGTGGTCAAAATTTAGGATGACTGCGGTAGGAATTTAAAACAAAAGCGATAAAATTGACAGTAGCGGCTCTTTTTTTACAATGTTCAGTTTTGTTTGATAGTTTCAGATAAGTTCGCCAATTTTGATGTTTGAAGTCTAACTTTTTTGAGATGTGTTTGATAGCAAGTGATGCATACAATAGAAAGAAATATTGCAATAAATGACTCAATGGTAAAGGGGGATATTTCGTGGTCCTTCTTCTATTAAGATCCATTGGTTTAACTAGAAGAATATATGTCAAAATACCCTAAGGAATAAAGGTGCGTTCTTCTCTATAGGTTTGCCTCACCCCCGAAGGAGTGATTTTAAATCCATCTTTATAAAGGGGTTAAATAAGATATATCAAGGAAATGTACTGTCTTGATACTCTTGGCTTTGTAAAAGAGAACTAACTCTTAAGCCTTATGCCTCAACTATAGATTGGATGTGGTAAGTAACTTTTGGGAATGGTGTTATTCCCATGCACTACTTTGAAGAACGTTTCAAAAATACTTGGATGGGATTCCAAAGAAAAGGTGTGTAATGAAAACTATGAACACTGCAATTTATGCGTCAAATATGTGAGATACTTAAGTCTCTAGTCTAGTCTTTGCAACCCATTACTTTCGCACAAGGACTATTAGTATGCTATGGAATTCTCGCCTAGATTTGTGTTACTTTCTTTCAATTTCACACACTTTAATATAACCTGCGAGTAAACATTCTTTTAGGGTTGCTTATGAGTTCTCCATTTGTGGGATGTGTCTCATAGACATGCCCTTATCTAATAAAAGGGACAACCAACAAAAAATGAAAAGAGCCCAAAGTGTTGCTCGTCACCCAAGATCGTCAAAACGATGCAGGGGGGGAGGATACACACTTGGCTTGCCAATGATGGAAGATGCGATGGACAATTTATTACAATTAGATTTTAAGCCCAAATGAAATGTTATAGATAGAAATTTGTCTTTTAAAAGCACCAAATTCAAATATTAGAGACTTCAAACACTCATACAAATGCTACAAACTAATCTGTTTCCATCGCAATTAGATTTTAAGCCCAAATAAAATGTTATAGATAACAATTCATGTATTTAAAGCACCAAATTCAAATGTTAGTTAAAAACATCCATACAAATGGTTGAAAATAAACTGATCTTGAAAAAGGTTCAACAAGCAAATACATTAGTAGTTTAAGCTTTAAGAGTCTTGGACCATTCATCAACCCTACAAGCAAATGATTAGTAGTTCAATAAAATACATGCCATCACCATACAAGAGCTACATCAATAATGCCAGATAATCTCAAAACACAACAAATGAAAATTGTGTTAAGGTTAGGCAAACTGAGTCCAAGAAGTTTTGACAAACTAAAACAAACACAAGAAATAGTATGATAGTGGCTCTATTACCTGTGAACAACGACTCTATAATTGGTGTGATAACGATTTTGTCAAATGATAGTGTCCAAGAAATAGGACGATAGTAGCTCTGTTCCTAACAATAGCAGCTCTATAATAGCAGTCAGTAAAAACCTGTGACAAAACTAACAAAAGTGATTAGTTTTGATAATAGCGGCTAGTTTTTAGGATGACTGCAGTAGAAAAATAGGATGATGGTGGTCTTCTTCTAGATGATAGTAGCTCTGTTCTTTAAAAAAAAAAAAAAAAAAAATCTATTTTTGCAATGGCGGCCAGAAATTAGGACAACCATGTTTGAATTTAAGACTGTAGCAACCCAACTTGACAAAAGCAATTCCTACAAATGGCAACAATGACTCAAAACCTACAAATGTTCACAAAACTTGATGAAAACATTAGAGTTAAGGACCTAGGTCCCACTGGGCGTGCCAAAATATGGTGGGGGGGAATTGATGGATCAAGATTAGTATCAATGAAATCAAATGAAATGAAATCAAAGCAAAAGGATAAAATCCAACCTACTCATGAAATGCAATTGCCATAACTATGAATTCAACAAACGAGGTTAGTGTGAATATATAATTCCTTGAACTCCCTTTGGGTTATTCTTATTTTGCTAAGTTTGGCCTGTGCTCTATATATTCTTGACCCCTTTTTGAAAAGCTTCACCCGCTGTTGCCACGTGTCCGCTAGGTGCTCTTCGTAGGGATTTCTTCCTTTACTCCTCTTCCGGCCCCTGCCATACTTCCACGTGTCAACACCTCAGACACTTGAAGACCGCTTATTATCGCTTCCCTATCCGGTCCCGTCCGAGTGCCACGCAGCATCGGTCTGTGTACACTTTTTGACGGACCCCATAGTCAACACCGATAGTGGGACTGCTTCCACGTGTCTTCACCACAGGAGATTTTCATCGCAAAGAGGAGGAATGAACACAGCCCCAACTTATCGCCATGTGTCTCCTTTGCAGGGTTTCCATCAAAGGGAAGGAAGGAACAAGCAATGAGCCCCACCATGTTGCCACATGTCCTAACTGCCTTCATGATGAAGCGACACATGTCTGCACAAGGTTCTACTGGGGCCACCACCATCATTTGCAGGGGATGTATCTAGCTTGAGGATGACTGTGTTCTATAGCTCAAATATTTTTTGTTGCAACGACCATCAGAAATTATTGCTCTAGGCATCATTGCTCATAATGTAGGAATCTTTTATGTTATTGGCCCGTCAGGCGGTGGGATTATTTTCTATAAATACTACTTCTTCCTTCCGAAAAGAAGTTCAGAAGATACAAATTTTTTTTGTGAAAGACATCAGGCCTTTTGTACGATTTTAGATTATTGTATGAGACTCACAGACTGTGCCATTGTTCGGCCTTTATGTTTTCTTAAGCTACTTAACAAAACATTATACTGTGCCATTATTGTACTGAATTATTTATTTGCAGAACTTTTGTGATTTCAATACAAATTTGTTGATTTAGACCATGTCTTTGACTCTTCTTTTCAGTATATGTGTATGGGAATTATTTTATGTTATTGGATAAATTATTTAGGTTTTCATCTTTGATTTTTTTTATTTTGGGACTTAGCAGATTGTTGAATGGGCCCTTAAATTGCATCCCAAAGATAGATTTACCGTGCCTAAATCTACATCTTGGTGCATCACCTTAGTTAGATCTTTATTTTTTATATTTGCTTCCTTTTCCAATTCCAAAACCCCAAATACATAAGAATTCAGCTTCCTTAAAAACCTAGAGGTCACTTAGTTTAGTGCAATTGGTCCCCCCATTAACTGAGTTTCCCATAAGGATGTTACCTTGTCATTTTTTGGCTTCAACAGTTTCTTTTTCTAGCACACCCGGTGGGTTTTTCTAGCACACCCGATGGGACTGCTTAAATGTACCTAAATCTAAAGTGGGTGTATGAGCCGTTAGCTTGTTACTAGATCCCAGACAACAAATAACCCTGTTTTGTTAGTGTCGCCACTAAGAACAGTACAAACTGGAACCCATATAGTGAACATTCCACTCCCTCCACCAACCATATTGCCAATTGAAAACATAAATTATGTGGCGTGGGATGTCGGAAGTCCCCTTGTAGCGCCAGTAGCACCTGTTGTTTGGGCCCCTATCCCAGTCTTCGCTTTAAAAGATATACCTAAATTTATCGGGGATGGCTCAAGAACACCATCCGAACAGTATTAAAAAATGTGGTAGGCATTTTTTTGGTGCACAGAGTTACTAACCAAAATATAGCGCTAAGGTTTCTTGCAACCTCTTTTAGGGGTAAAGTGCTAGATTGGTACCGCACTCTGCAAGCTAACACTATTGGTACCTGGGATCAGCTTGGATATCCTTTCTATGAAAGATTCTCGAATGATGGAGACAGGTCTTAGCAATATCATCAGTTGTCAATCATAAAGTGGGCCCCATATGAAGCAATGACTGACTTCAATGCCCAGTTCCATATAACTTGGCAAAGAATTCAAGCTACTATCTGCCCGCCGGCTAGGTTGGCATTCATGTTCTACTTAAAATCCATCAATTCTGACATCTCGATGATGATCCAATATCTTGGCAAAACTACTATTACAGATGCATACAATGTCATTGTTAAGGTCAAGAATAATATGATAGATGTCGGGAAGTTACCACCTCAGCCCATTATGCCTATATTCCCTGAAATATCAGTTCCCACCTAGGAGATGCCATCTAATAGTACGTCTACTCCTCCCCAGTCTATGTACACATATCTGGGCACGCCACAGAATGTTGCTTCTACATTTGGCTCTTCAAAGGATGAGATGAGTGACGCCAAGGAAATGTTGTGGACCATCGCCAACGAAATAACTACCATCAAGTGGAACTAGTCTGCGCCTCCAAAGCCAACCTACCAAGACTATCAAGGTGGGCGATCTTACCAACAAAACCAGTTCCAAGGAAGCTCGTGCAAAAATCCATAGGCTCAAACAACTAATCAAATAGTGCCAGTACCTACTCCGCTGCAAGATGCTCACCCAAGCTCGAGTAGAGAGCTGACATCAAGGCAAAAGAATTTAGTTGATGAAATCAACCCCTGGTGCTTCCCTTGTGGCAACACACATATGCCCCAAAATTTCCTGCACGACAATCTACAACAAAAGGTGGCAGAACAACATAGCCAAGGCACGACGTTTGACCAGGGAGGTTATGTATATGCCTCTCCACAAATGGAAAAT
>VDFB02277565.1:0-35540 GCA_007258455.2 Sequoia sempervirens
AAATGTATTTAATGGAATTCTCACATTAATCTAGAATGCTTGCAAATCAAACCTAATTTTAATCTAGTGTTGTAATGTGTTTTACACATTCACATTGGATGTTGTGTCTTTCTAGGCTATGTGGACCTCATTTTAATGATGTAGAGTGTATTTAATCACACTTTCACATTTAACTTTGTGTCCCTATATCCCTAATTACCCTTTACATCATCATTAATAGGCCCCTATGACCCCATATTGTGTATCCTAAGGCTTATTTTGATCAAAGACCTGATAAAATCAACATAAAAACTAAAATTCTTCACTCCATGACATCCCAACTATTAAAAGGGCCCCTGTGGGACTAAGTTTCCCATCTGGATGAATAAGTCCCATCCAGGTGGGAATAATTCGCCCAACTTGGCGACTTAGTCCCATTTGGACCATTTTTCAAGGTTTGAGCAAGAAAAATTGGGTTTTAAGTTTAATTTTCTTCCATGTCAGCCTTGGGGATCAAATTAACAAGCATTTTAGATGGATTGCCTATATAAAAAATATTTTAAACCCTAATTCATTCACCTAATTATTCATTCATCATTCATTCTAGGGTTTTAACATATTAAGTCATCAAGATAGCTTTCTAAGGCATTCAAGGGTAGATTCTTCATCTATTGCTATAGAAATTCAAGATCTATCATCATGGAAAGTTTATAATTCCTTCATTTCATGTTCATGCTTCATCCTATTTCTTCATTTGGTTTAATTACCTAAAATGGGTTTGACCAAGGAAAACCTGTATTCCCTAACATTCAACATTTCTCTCTATTTCTTTGTGTGATTATAAATTTAGGTACCTTGAGGGCTCGAAGATGATTGAATAATAGGTTGCAAACTTGCTGAAGTAATCTCCTTGTTGTCTAGGCCAAAATCTACACAAAAAGTCACTTACAATACTAAAAATTATAGTTTCAGAGCTGAACACTAGGAGGAATAAAAAGGGTAGACCTAGAGCTTCCGTTTCCACTTTCAGATTTTCAAAAAAGTCAAAGTGGACTAAGTCACCATCAATGGAAAATTAGTCCCACTATACATGTTTGTTAGAAATTTATGTAGATTCAGATACCCATTTGGTTGAAATGGGCTTTGGTGCGGTTTTGTAGATCTGGGACTAAGTTGCACAACTTGGTGTATGAGTCCTAGTAGGTCAAAATTTCAAAATTAGTAGCATGTCCAGTTATCATTCTAGTCTTCAACACATTTCCAAGTGCATACTTTCAATTTTACAGTTTTATCTTTAGTTCCATGGTCATTTCTAGGTCATTTAGTATATGTTTGCATATCACATCATGTTTTCAAATATTTCATGTTTTCCAAGTTTGCACTTGGTGGTGAGCCCTCATTTGTTGTTATTACTTCCCTAGAACTCTCCCTTTTTTAGATTTCAATCTCCTTTGCATTGAAATCTCAAGGGTTTTTTGTTGAATGAAGTGTAGATCTTTGTCTCTCTCCTTTTAGGTGCAAAACCCTAAAGGTGTAAGAGGTTGACAAAAATATTTGGTTCAATAACTTATTTCTCCCAACAAAAAACTTCTCAAGATCCCAAATATAGCTATCTGAGTGAATCATAATGACATAGTTAAGATATTAGTATCATAGCTTGTCTTGCCATAGAATCCAGACCCAAAAACCAACACACCAGTTCACTGATAAAGAACATATTTGATAGGGAATAGCTTTTGGCAAACATCACATACATTTGGTACTGTGTTGACATCAATGACAACCATTTGATGCAATCCAATCTCCAAAAAATGGGAGAGGTATCAAGAGAAGAAAAACTATGATTTTCATGATTTCCAATTATTTCATCCTCTTGTATCAAAACATACTCACAAATGGAAGAGATGTTGGGAGATGAATGAATACTAGGAAAAGTAATATTAAGGAATGTGTTAATGATTTCATCTTCTTATACCATAATATCTTCATAAATGGTAGAAGTATTAGAAGAGGTACAAAGTAGATTCTCATGAAATTCAATGATTGGGTCTTCTAACACCAAGGTACCTTCTTCACAAGGAGGAGAGGTATTGGGAGAATAAAAAATATGATGGTCATGATTATCTATGATTGCATTCTCTTGCACTATAATATTCTCACAAATGTAAGAGATATTAGGAGGCTAACTAACATGCTTGTCAAAAGTTTTATTTTATTTCCTTGGATTATGCCCATAAGTAGGGAAATTTTACAATCATATAAGCCATGTGATAGTCTATGAAAACCATATGTTTGAAAAGGAAGCATTCCTCTATTTGTGCAAAAATGAGAACTAATCTATCCAAAATATACAATGCTTCAATAAATGTCAAAAGTTGTCCTACAAATTCGATGATTTTTAATACTGAAATGCAACAATATTTCCATGAATTTATAATAAATAAATTAAAATGACACTTTTTATTGCACATACCATAAAATAAATTTAGAATTTTTAAACAATGATTTACCAGCAATAATAAAATTCAAACTCAAAGACAACAATGTGTGAAAAATCTTGCAGAAGCACCTATAAAAGGATAGGTTTTCCCATGGGAAAATGGGTTCTTGTTCAGGGTTCTAAAAGCTTAAAAGTTGAATGTGTAAGTTGTTGGTTAATATTACTATTGTTGTTTACAAATAGGTTAATTAGTGACTTTTTTTCAAATTTTTGGTCAATTTAAGATGATGTAATGCAAGATGCAAGTGTGGAACAAAGGTGGAAATGTTTGGAAAAGTTTTGCATGCAAATTTTAGATGTAAAATGCAATATTTGACTGATTCTAAGATGCCACAATTTGAAAATGATTTTTTTGATGTAATTTTGAAACAAAATAATGCAACTTTTTTCACTTTTTTGACTTAAATGAAAGATGCAGTCTAAATGCAAGTAACAATTTCAGATTTTTAACCACTTAATGAATATAAATCAAATGTAAGTTTGATCTAAAGATGAATGAAACAAATTATAATGCAAGCTATGATGAAGAATGAATGATTTTTTTTTGAATTTTTGGTGCTTTTAGAATACAAAAATGGAACCCTATATGAGAAATGCAAAAAAAGATTATGCAAAACCTAGATCTAGGGTTTGAAAGAATTCCAAATCAAAAAGCAATGATGTAAGAATTTCAGTTCACCAAAATGAAACATAAAAATATTGTGACTACAAGATTAGTGTCCATAACTTAGGGCCATTTACACATTGTTTATAAATTTCATTGAGATGTAGATCACAATATGAAAAGATTGACATTCATGACTAATAGTGAGCCAATCGGACTTGGATCTACATATATTGAAGATGGGAGCAGATTGGAAATATTTTGGAATGATTAAATTAATGATCTTATATGCCCTAATATTAAAAATTGATGTAGGAGCATCCAGTTGTGTAGGGAAATCTTGCATCACCCAATCTTTTTTTTCTTTATTTGCTTTAGTTGTTTTGAGTCCCATGATGGAACTTAGGGGTTATAAGACTGTCAAGCATCAAAAATAGTGAAAAGCGAACAATTACTATTTTTAGTAAGTTGGCCAAAATGGGCTCGTATGGATGTGAAAATTTACCCTAAGGAGCAGAACTGAAAAACATTTCCGGTCACAAAAGAATCACCTCAATACCCTACACAGTTTGGGAGAAATTAAAGATTTTGTCCTGGGAAATTTCTCCAATGTAGCTTCAAATTAAGATATAAAACTTTAGAGGCCCCAAAATAGCTCAAAAGGTGGCCGAACTAACCTACGGTGGGTTTGCATGTTGTAGAGATCATTGAGAGCTTTCCAAAAATATGCAATAATAGTGAATTGGATGCCTAGATCAAAAATTATGGCCCCACGAAGGTGGTCCTCTAAAAAATAAATTTCTTAAAAATTTCTTCTTGGGCCAGAAATCAAACGACGGGAATTTTGGTGCCAAAAAAAAAGGGAAATTTGTACTTTCTAGAACATTCTAGGGTGGTTATTGGGGAAAATAAAAAGGGTTAAGTGGGGGTTGTAGAAGGTGGCCCTGATGGTGCATATTGTAGCTTTGAATAGTAGATTTTTCTTTCTGAGTTGATTTTGTTGAAATGAATCAAGCCCATGAGGTTGTAGCATGTAACATTTGAATCTGTAATTTCATTTTCTGAAAATAAATGAAAGTGAATCATTTTTATATCTTGCATCTTCTATGTCGGTATCTATTGTTGTGATTTTTCTAGGTTTTGGGCAGTGTGGCCCTCATCAAGTGCTATCAGAGTAGGAGTTCCTGAGCCTATAACAGAGTGTCGAATGTGAGGTAGTTGTAGCAAGACCAGTGAGTGTGGGTTGAGTTCAAGATGCCTTCAAGATGTACCCAATATGGCAGAGGTATGTTAGGGTTAGAAAGGAAGATATCTAACAATTAAATGCATATTTAAGTAATAAATAGAGAAACTAAAAACACACAGAATAAATTATAACAAAGAATTTAACGTGGTTCGCCCAATCTAGGCTACATCCACCAAACCGCAACCATCTAATGATTTTATTATCCAGTGCAAAAACCTATTACAATATTGTGAATAATCACATTTTACATTCTATTGTAACACCCATCTGAACCCCTTTTTAACAAGCTTAGAAGCTTCCAGATTTTGGGTTCTACAAAATTGGATTTGTCTTTTTTTGTTGATTTTTCCTTTTTCGGTGATGACGCGAAAAAGTAGGACCCCAACAAGGATACATGTCAGGGTGTACAATATACCATGGGCTATACAGTATAGCATGATCAATCGCCACATACCAACAATCTCCCACTTGGAGACTGATCAGGCTCCACACCAACACAATCTCCCACTTGGAGACTGATCCTAGACGACACTACTGCAATTATAGCTCCCACTGGAAATAAGTACCTTGGACCCTACTGCTCTGTTATACTTGAATTCAACCTTGAAGGCCAACTAAAGCTGAAGAGGAGCTCATCTTCTCCCTTGTCACCGCCTTTGTAAACATATTTTCTAGATTGACATCTGTATGTATCTTGTCCAGCTTGACATGTCCATCCTCCAACACCGACCGAATGAAATGATATCTCAACTGTATGTGTTTTGTTTTAGAATGCAAGGTAGAATTCTTGGCAAGATGTATAGCACTCTAGTTGTTTGTAAACAAGTAATTTCTAGCCTATTGTTTTCCCAACTCATCCATGAAAAGTTGTAGCAATATCATCTCCTTTTCTGCCTTTGTTGCAGCAACATACTCTACCCCTGTGGTGGATAAAGCAACCACCTTTTGCAATCAAGAAATCCAACTCACTTTTGTCCCACCAACTATAAATACATAACCTGTGGTACTCCACCTGGTATCTATATCCCTTGCCAAATTTGAGTCAACATAGCCTTTTAAATCAGTATTAGAGCCCCCAAAACATAAACATTTATTGGATGTACCTCTCAAGTACCTGAGAATCCATTTTACCGCATTCCAATGCTCAACTCCAGGATGACTCAAATACCTACTAACTCTTATGAAATGTGCAATATCTGGTCTTGTGCATACCATGGTGTACATTAAACTTCCTACAGCTGAAGCATATGGTACCTTGGACATTTTTTCTTCCTCCTCTTGTGTCTTTGGACACATATCCTTAGTCAATTTAACATGACTAGGCAAAGGTGTGCTGACAACTTTTGCATTCTCCATATGAAATCTCTACAACACCTTTTCAACATAATTAGCCTAAGATAAAAATATTTTTTTGTTTTTCCTATCTCTACAAATTTTCATACCAAGGATTTGTTTTGCTGCCCCCAAATCCTTCATAGCAAAATATTTTGCTAACTATTGTTTTAGCTCACGTATGTGATCCATGTTAGACCCTACTACAAGCATATCATCAACATATAAACACAAAATAATGTAGTTGTCATTATCCAACCTCTTAAAATAAACACAATGGTCAGAATTACACCTGTTGTAGCCTTGCTCAGCCATAAAACTATCAAATTTCAAGTACCATTGCCGAGGTGCTTGCTTCAAGCCATATAAACTTTTATTCAATCTGCACACTAGTTTCTCCTTACCTTTGACCTCAAATCCTTGTGGCTAGTCCATATATATTTCCTCTTCCAAATCATCATGGAGAAAGAATGTTTTAACATCAAGCTATTCTAAATGCAAATCTTCATCAACCACAATACTTAAAACAATATGAATAGAAGTCATTTTAACAACTAGAGAAAAAATCTCATCAAAATCAATACCCTTTTTCTGTGCAAATCCCTTTACAACTAATCTGGCTTTAAATATCTTCTTACCTCCATCCTCCTCTTTCAGCCTATAAACCCATTTGTTTGGTAAAGTCTTTTTACTTGCAGGCAACTTGCATAATTCCCAAGTCTAATTTTTTAGCAAGGAGTCCATTTCTTCTTCCATTCCATGCTCCCACTGAACCTTGGTATCCACCTGCATAGCTTCATCATAATATTCTGGTTCACCAGCATTAGTTAACAAAATAGTATACAAAGAGGGAGAGAATATTTCTGGAGGTCTACTTATCCTTGAAGATCGTTTAACATGAGTTTGTGGTATTTGTTGTTGTTGTTGTTGCCCAGCATGAGGAACCATTGAAACATCATTGTTTGGAATATCATCCAACACTGCATAATCATTTTCTTTCTTCTCATGCTGCAACAACAGATCTTTTTACAAAAATTTCTCATTGAATATGACATCCCTACTTCTCACAATTTTTTGATTTTCAAAATCCCAAAGCCTATAACCAAATTCATCAATGCCATATCCAACAAATATACATTTCTTTGATTTTGCATCAAGTTTGGTTCTATTTTTAGAATCTACATGTGCAAATGCTTCACAACCAAAGGTTTTGAGAAAAGAATAACTCACCTTCTTACCTTTCCATGCTTCCTCTGGAATACCACAACCCAAAGGATTAGAGTGACCTCTATTAATTAAATAAACAATAGTGTTTACAGTCTCTGCCCACATTTTTAAAGGTAGCTCAATCTCATAGTCTGTGCATGCTCCATTATTGTTCTATTCATTCGCTCAGCCACTCCATTTTCCTGTGGAGTCCTTGGAACCATTTTCTACCTATGAATACCATTAGAGGAACAATAATCTTCAAACTCTTTGCTGCAATACTCACCACCATTATTAGATCTGAGACATTTTATCTTTTTACCCATCTCATTCTCAACCAAGCTTCTCCATTTTTTAAAATTTTCAAATACATCAGATTTCTACCTAAGGAAATAAATCCATACCTTCCTAGTTCCATCATCAATGAATGTAACTAAGGAAATAAATCCATACCTTGCTGCAATACTCTCTATTGTTTTCCAAACACACAACTTTCACATAAATCCATATTAACACATTTTAGACCTGGTAAAACATTATTTGAATGAAGTACTTTCATACCTTTTGCACTCATATTCCAAGTCTATTATGCCACAGTGCTGATTCAGAGTCCACAACAACTATATGATCTTTTACCTACTGAACTACAACAAATATTCTTGAACATTGACCTTTTTCCATAACAATTAGAGTAGAAGGAACAGTATGACCTGTACAAAGATATAAGGTGCCTACTTTCACACCTTTTTCTACCACTAAGGCACCCTTTGTGACCTTCCAATTTTTATCACTAAATGTAACAACACAACCTTCATCATCTAGTTGCCATGCTGAAATTAAATTTATGCTTAAATTTGGAACATGCCTTACCTCATGTAGTAGCCAATGATTCCCATTATGTAACTTAATCTTGATTCTTCCCTTTCCAATAATCTGACATGGTTTGTTATCTCCTAAATAAACCAGCCCAAAATCCCCTTGGACATAATCAAGAAAATAACTTCTATGGGGGGTAGCATGAAATGAAGCCCCTGAATCTAACACCCAAGAATCATCAACATTATCAAGGGAAAGAATCAAAGCATCCTCATCAGATTTATTACTTACCACATTTTCCTCTTTACTTCCTTCCTTTTTGTCTCCTTTATTTTTTCGAGACCAACAATCTTTCTTTAAATGACCCGACTTACCATAGTACCAACAATCCCTCTTGTCTCTATATTGGGACCTTCTGTCCTTTGATTTTCCTCATGACTTCCCATAATTTTTGGAATTGTTTCCTCTCTCCTTTGTTCTTCCCCTTCTTTCTGCATTCAAAACACTGCCTAAGGTGGATGTTCCACCTGAGCTTTTCCTACGAATTTCCTTGCTCAAAATAACACCAACAACATCATCAAATTTCAATGTATTCGAACCAGAAATAGAATTGCTAACAACTATTACCAAGCTATTCTAGCTTTTAGGCAAGGAACACAGAATCAAAAGAGCCCTAACTTCTTCATCAAAGTTTACTTTTACAAAATTTAATTGACTGGTGACCATATTAAACTCATTTAAATGATTAGTAACTAACCCACCTTCTACCATTTTCATATTAAATAAATGCTTCATAAGAAATACCTTATGACCAAGAGCCTTTCTATCCAAAATCTCCCAGTCCTCATCAGACATTGCTTGGGGTTTCTTGGTTTTCCCTTCCAATGGCCACCATAAATCCTTCTGATAGATGTAGTCCTCCATCTGCATCTTCCATAACTGATAGATCTACCCATTAAACTTCTCAACCTTCTTACCCTCGTCTACCATTACTCCCACTCAACTGTGAGACCTTCCTATAAATGATAATCGAAACACAACCCACTCTGATACCACTTGTTAGGGTTAGAAAGGATGATATCTAACAATTAAATGCAGATTTAAGTAATAAATAGAGAAACTAAAAACACAGAATAAATTATAACAGAGAATTTAACGTGGTTCACCCAATCCGGGCTACATCCACCAAACTCTAGCCATCCAATGATTTTATTATCCAATGCAAAAACCTATTACAATCTTGCGAAAAATTTCATTTTTCATTCTATTGTAACAACCATCCGAACCCCTTTTTAACAAACTTAGAAGCTTCCAGATCTTGGGTTCTACAAAATCGGATTTGTCTTTTTTCGTTGATTTTTCCTTTTTCAGTGATGATGCGAAAAAGTAGGAGAAAAAATTTTCTTGGGGGCGAACCCCCACTCGGGGCCTGGCCCAGCCTCGGATCTTGGTAAGGATACATTTCGGGGTGTACAGTATAGCATGATTAGTCGCCACATACCAACAAGGTAGAGGTTGAGGTGGTGGAGGAAGAGATCCACCTAGAGATGAAATTAGAGCCCTTAGAAGGAAATTAGAAACCTTGCAACAAGAGGTTCGAAGAAGAGATGTGTAACGAGATAGAGATGATAGTAAAAATGAAATGGAAGAGGAAGAGCAAGATAAAATGAATCTTGGAGAAGAAATATTGTTGCGAGCGATCTCAAGCATTGGGAAGAGACCTAAAATGGAGGTTTCAACTTTTAGTGGAAACCTGAATCCTAAAGAATTGATTAATTAGATCAATGACATGGAGGAAGTTTTTGAGTTTGAGGAGATTGAAGATCCTCACAGAGTGAGGTTTGCAAAGAAAAAATTTAAAGGTCGTGCCAATATATGGTGGAAAGAGGTCCAATTAGAAAGAGGAAGACAAGGGAAAGATAAAATTTCTAGATAGGACAGAATGGTGTCAAAATTGAAGAAACAATTTATTCCAACCAATTATGAATTGGAGCTGCTTAAGAAGATGCATAGCTTGAAGCAAGGGATAAGGACAGTGAAAGAATACATAGAGGAATTTCACAAGGTCTTGATTCAGATAGGACATTCAGAGGTGAATAAGGAGAAAGTTTCTTGTTATATTAACAGGTTGAAGCCAAGCATACAGGAAGAATTGGCACTGGTAAGAATGACCACCATTTAAGACGCTTATCAGTTTTCTCTAAAGGTTGTAGAACAACTAAACAAGACGTTTGAGAAAAAGCAACGAGGTGGAGGCCATGGAGGAAAGACTAGTGGAAAATCATATGGAGGTTGAAATGAGGATCAAAAGAAGGGTAAAGGCTCCAGTAGTAGCCAAAAAAAGAAAGGAGATAACACCTACCATCCTCTTGATCAAAATAATGGAGACCAAAGAGGAAGGGGAAGATATGGATGAGGACCGTGAAGAGGATGCTTTCCTCAACAACAAGGAAGGACAAATAGAAGACCTCGGGGTAATGCACAAGTTGCACATGTAGATGAAGATGTTGAGTCTTCACATTCTGAGGATGAAAAAAGAGGAGAGGTTCTTGTTACCAGAAGATCCTTGTTGAATGAAGAGAAGGAACCAACTCAAAGGAAGAATTTGTTTCGCACTAGAAGTGTGAAGGTAAAGTTTTCAATGTTATTATTGATGGAGGTAGTACTGATAACCTTGTTTTAGAAGAAATGTTTAGTAAGTTGTAGTTGGAGAGAAGAAGGCATCCAAACCCATATTAGATTGCTTGGTTGTAGAAGGACCATAAAGCCTTGGTAAATGAATAATGTCTGGTAAAGTTCAAGATTTGAAATTACCCTGATGAGGTATTGTGTGATATTATTCCTATGGATGTTTGTCATATGTTGCTAGGAAAACTATGTCAGTTTGATCGGCGAGCAGTACATGAAGGGCATGCCAACACTTATTCTTTGACAATGGATGAGGTTCATCATAAGTTGAAGCCCTTGAAAGAGGTATAAGAAAAGGTACGCAGTAATGCAAGAATTTTTTTGCTTGATGGAAGAAAGTTCCTAGAAGGTATGAAGCATGAGCATATGTGTTTTGCATTGATCCCTAGAGTTGATAAAGAAGATACTACTGAGGTACCTATAGAGGTTTCAAATTTGTTGAATGTGTTTCAAGCTATTGTTTATGATAATGTACCTGAAGGTTTGCCTCTAGTAAGAAATATTAGTCGTCAGATGGACTTGATTCTTGGAACTAGTTTTCCAAATAAGGTAGCTCATTGTATGACTCTAGTAGAGAGTGAAGATTTGAATAGACAAGTGCAAGTGTTGTTGTGAAAAGGATTGAATAGGGAGAGTTTGAGTCCATGTGTAGTACCTGTAGTACTAGCACCAAAGAAGGTTTGGGAATGATGGATGTGTACAAAATATAGAGCCATCAACAAGATCACCATCAAGTATAGATTTCCCTTGTCAAGAATGGATTACATTATGTATTGTTTGTGTGGAGCTAAGTACTTCACGAAGATAGATCTGAAGATCACATATCACTATATCTAGATTAGAGAAGGAGATGAATGGAAGACAACCTTCAAAACCAAGGAGGGCTTGTTCGAGTGGTTAGTCATTCCTTTTGGGCTAACCAATGCACCGAGCACAATTATGTGGCTTATGAATGAGGTATTGAAAGAATTTTTAGGAAAATTTGTTATTGTTTATTTGGATGATATTTTGATTTTTAGTAAGACATTGGAGGAGCACTTGATGCATATTCAAAGAGTTTTTGAGAAGCTAAGGGAGGAGAAGTTGTTGATTAATTTGAAGAAATATAGTTTTATGAAAAGGGATTTTGTATATCTGGGATTTGTTGTCTCAACAGAGGGTCTTAAAATTGATCTAGGGAAGGTGAGATCTATCATCGAATGGCCTACCCCAAGGAGTGTTATAGAGGTAAGATCATTTCATGGTCTAGCAAGTTCTTACATAAATTTTATTAAGAAATTTAGTAGTATTTGTGTGCCTCTAATTCAAGCAATGAGAGGGGATAGAAAAGAGTTTAAGTGGATTACAAGAGCAGCCAAAAGTTTTTATATGTTGAAGAAGAAAGTTACAAAGCAACCTATTTTGGCACTTCCAGATTTCAATGTCTTTCAGGTAGATTGTGATCCTAGTGGCACCGCCATAGGAGTTGTTTTGAGTCAAGAAGGTAAGCCTATTGCCTATTTTAGTGAGAAGTTCAATGATTCCAAGAAGAAATATTTTGTCTATGATCAGGATTTTTATGGTATAGTTCAATATTTAAAGAAATGGAGACATTATTTGTTTCCAAAATAATTTGTTTTATATAATGATCATTAGGCTTTATAGTATCTCAATAGTCAAGGAAATTTGAATCAAAGGCACTTAAAATGGGTTCAATTTTTGCAGAGTTATACTTTTGTTTTGAAACATAGGAGTGGAAGGTCAAACAGAGTTGCAGATGCCTTAATTAGAAGGAAAAATTTGTTGATAGAGATGAATATAGAGGTTGTTGGGTTCAATAAACTCAAGAGTTTGTATCTAGAAGATCCAGACTTTGTAGAAGCTTGGAAGGCTTGTTTGGAACCTATTACATTGCATAGGATGAGATGGTTGCATTTCTTAATCCAAGATGGGATGTTGTTTAGAGGAAGCCA
This sequence comes from Sequoia sempervirens, assembly GCA_007258455.2. Taxonomy (NCBI): domain Eukaryota; kingdom Viridiplantae; phylum Streptophyta; class Pinopsida; order Cupressales; family Cupressaceae; genus Sequoia; species Sequoia sempervirens. Next base: position 12,324 of record VDFB02277565.1, read on the forward strand.
ATTATGCATTCCAAGGAGTTCTATGAGAGAATCTAATCAAGGAGAAGCATAGTGGAGGATTTTCTAGACATTTTGGTCGAGATAAGACCATTGCTCTTGTTAGTGAGAATTATGATTGGCCATAGTTACAACAAGATGTGAAGAAATTTGTACAAAGTTGTAGAGTATGTCAGATGGCGAAAGGAACAAGTCAGAATATTGGATTGTATCAGCCATTACTTGTACCTGAGAGGCCATGGGAGGATATTAGCATGGATTTTGTTCTTGAATTTCCAAGGACATGGAGAGGGAATGATTCCATATTTGTGGTGGTGGATATATATTCAAAAATGGCACATTTCATTCCATGTCATAAGACTAGTGATGTTGTTCATGTTGCAAAGTTGTTTTTCACAGAGGTTGTGAAACTACATGGTCTACCAAAGAGTATAGTTTTAGACAAAGATACCAAATTTGTTGGTTATTTTTGGAGGACATTATGGAGGAAATTGAAGATAGATTTGAATTTTAGTTTTTCACACCATCCATAGATTGATAGACAAACATAGGTGGTGAATAGGAGTTTGGGAAACTTGTTAAGATTCTTAGTTGGAGATAAGCCCAAGGGATGGGATTTCATTATACCATAGGTGGAATTTTCTTACAAAAATTCTATCAATAGGATTATTGGTAAATCACCATTTTAGATTTGTATATGGGAGTATTCCAAGAACTACTTCTAAACTAAGAAAGATGGATAAGGGCGAGGAGAGTAGTGTTGAGGCTGGCAATTATGTTGAGCACCCGAATAATTTTCATGAAGAGGTGAAGAAACATATCAATATGATGAACTCACAATATAAGGATCAAGTAGATCAGAAAAGGAGGTATAAGGAGTTTGAGGTAGGAGATGAAGTCATGGCTCATTTACGAAAGGAAAGGTTTCCAGTTGGTACATATAACAAGTTGAAAATGAAGAAGTTTGGACCATACAAGATCCTGAATAAGCATGATTCAGGAAATACTTATGAGGTAGAGTTTCCTAGTGGAATAAACATTTCTCCTATGTTCAACATTGCTAATTTGACAAAGCATCATGAAGGTGATATAGAGGAGAGTCCAATAAAAGAACAGTGGAAAATTCTAGTACCTACTTCAGAGAAGGAATAGATAGAAGAAATCTTGCATAGCCATATGGGTAGAAGCACAAGAAACAAGTAATATGCAGAGTACTTGGTGAAATGGAGAGGAAGGCCTATTGAAGATTCATCATGGTTATCTGAGGCTGAGGTTAACCTTCTTTGTTTCCCTCTAACTCTTGAAAAGTGACAGGGTCACTTTTCAAATTACCCTAGGTGTCTGATGTAGGAGCATCTAACAGTGTAGGGAAATCTTGCATCACCCAAAAAAAAAAAATTATTTATTTTATTTAGTTGTTTTGAGTCCCATGATGGAACTTAGGGGGTATAAAATTGTTAGGCATCAAAAATAGTGGAAAGTGGACGCTTACTATTTTTATTAAGTCAGCCAAAATGGGCTCATATGGATGTGAAAATTTACCCTAAGGAGTAGCGCTGAAAAAAATTTCCAGTCGTGAAAGAATCACCTCAATACCCTGCATAGTTTAATTTCATCCCAGGAAATTTCTCCAATGTATCTTCAAATTAAGATATAAAACTTTAGAGGCCCCAAAATAGCTCAAAAGGTGGCCAAACCGGCCTACAATGCATGTGTGTGATGTAGAGCTCGATGAGAGATTTCCAACAATATGCAATAATAGAAAATCAAACACCTGGATCAAAAGTTATGGCCCCGCGAAGTTGGTCCTCCATGTTAGAACTATAAAATTCTGATAATTTTACATATGTTTCTCATCTCCCTGAGTTTCCAAAGGAGTCCTCATCATGTGCACAAAAGCCCTTTCTTCATAACATTTTGCCCATTTTTTGCTGTGTGATCCCATAAAATCCATCTAGGTGTAAGTATTTCACTTTGTGATCTATATCGGCATGAGATTGTCAAGGTTTCCCTGACCCATAATACATTTTTGTCAATATACGTCTGTGTTGCCTATCAGTAGAACATTTTTGATGTCAGCGATTGGAGTTCACATGCAGGTATCTTTCAGCAGGAGAGTCTTCTTCAAAGTGGGCTCTTAGCGAACCTTTTTTTTCTCATCGACTATCAGGGTCTAGGAAAACACTTCGGCCAAGCAAAAGGTTTTTGCGGTGAGGTCTTGGTGAGTTTGAATTGTCTTACTGACCAACGATAAAGATACACATCGGCAAGAGTTAAGCCATCAAAGTGAGATCTCACCGAATACATTATGTATCAACGACCGGTGCGTGTGGAGTTATATCGGCTAGACTTAAAAGGTCTCAGAATAATGTCTTACCGAATGGCCCCGGTATTGCCGACAAAGCACAAACGAATTATATCAATAGCTTTCAGAATGAAGTCTTGCAGTCTTACCGATCTGAATGTCACACCGACATATTGTCTTATCGGTGAGAGAAAGATATTTTCATAGCAAAAAAATATGAACTTAAGGAGATTTTCGGTAAGACATAAGGTGTTCTATGAAGCCTCTTCCTGACTCAGAATTGTCTCAGCGACACAATGATGGAGGGATATCTTTTGGTAAGACAAAATACGATCTGTGAAGTGTCTTCCCAACATCACAAGGTCATGGTGAAGTGAATAAGACAGAAGGATGACTTTCGGTGAAACATTTTCCTTTTGGCATACTTACTGGATGTCTCAGGGACAGTTTTAGTGATGATTGGCAAGAGCCTGAATACAGTGCTTACCGACATGTGAATGCGAAGCGATGTGTCTCTTCAGATGCTGGTGTATAAATGTTCATTCTCAATTGTAAAGATGAGGAGATAGGAGATCAGATTAGATTAGAGTATATAGGGTAGATAATACACAGTTGGATAGAAATTCCATAGAACAGAGACCATGATGCATGTTTTCAAAATGAAGTTTTAATTGAGAATTAGTTGATGTCGCAGCTCATTTTTGGTGTCAATTGTCTGTTGAATTTATTGAAAGAATTACTAAGTTGTCTCCAAGATTGATGCTTTCTGGTTGTTTAAATTGATATAACAAGTTTATCTTTAGTATATCAGTGCACATTTTTTGTATCTATGTGGTTAATTGACTGGTTCTTTCAAGAAAAGATTAAATCCTTTTGGTTGATCATAGTAATTAGGGAAATTTGTTTGGATTATTAAAGAAGAACTTAGTAGTAATAGTCTTGCATGTTTATACAAGTTATAAACAGAACCTATGCCAAACAATTTGAGTATTTTTTCTAGAAATAAGTTGCCCATTTCTATTTCATTTGACTCCGCATACCCAATAAGGCACTAGTCTCTGCATTTTACCATTTAGATTCATTCATTTTCATTACATCTGTTAACTGAGCACATTAGGTTTTAGTTTGGAACATTGGTATACAATTTATACCAAATTTAATTTCATTTGTCCACTTCCATTTTCCATCATGGACAAATCATTGCAAGAGAGAAGATCAAAATTCAAGTATGCCCAATTCATATAGGTACACCCGCCTAGGTCTAGCAGCACCTAAAGAGTAGAAGGTTTAAGCCATTCAACCTTGTCTATTACCCTAGAACATATCAAGAGATTGGAAGCCTCTTGAGGTACCCTTTACCTATGTTTTTGAGAGCTAACAAATTGGCGACTCCACTGGGGAGTCAATTCAGAATCAAGGCCTTAATCATAGAGTTAGAAACTTTGTATAGACTCCGTTGGGAATAAGAAATGTCAAATACTTTCTCACTTTTGAAAAAAGTGAGTGGTGACTCTAATAGAAACATTGCATTTGTTCAAACATGAATGGAAGAATTTTTGAATGGAAGAAGATCTCAATAAAGGGAAGGTCATACTAGAGGTCCTGTTGGCAGCAGTAAGTGGACACACAAGGATCTAAAAATGGAAGGTAATCATAATGGACCTATTGATTATGAAACTCCTCAAGATGATTACGAATCTTTATCTTATGAGGAAGTCAAAGCACGGTTTGAATCTCAAAGAAAGGAAAGAGAAGAACAGGAGAAAGCCCAGATGATACAATGATTGAGAGAATTCAAATTGCAGAAATCTCATAACATTACTCATACAGCTGGTTGCCCAAAGTATGTACCACCTCATAAGCAGAGTAATCATAGTGTAGGGCCTTCTAATCCACCAAAGGTTCCTCACAATCTGATAGGGAATCAATACAGATAGCCAAACCATCCACCGCATATTCCCTCACAAAATACAAATATACGGCCACCTCATGGTTAGTATTATATCCCACAGCATAATACACAATATAATAACCCTGTGTACCAATATCAGCATTCACCTAACCCTCCCCCCCATCAATACATAACAATGATCAAACATTTTGACCTGACAAGGTTTCAACGGTACCCTTACCCTATGGATAGCAGCTGGAGAAGTCTGGTTCCTAAGTTTATAGGGAGTAGTGCAATTTCTGCTAAAGATCATTTGGGGAGTTTCAATGCTTTCATCAAAGACTTGGATGTGCCATATGAAGATCTCCATATGAGGATATTCATGATGTCACTCATTCATGAAGCTAGGGATTGGTTCAACAGCTTACCAATAGCTTCTATTGATTCTCTCTAAGGATTTCAAGATCATTTTCTTGAGAAATATGGAAATCTGTCTACACCAAATTGGGCTTCCCATGGGTTATTAGAGATTCAAGAAAATCAGAACTTGCAGCAATATGTATGCCTAAATTAACAATTTGAAGGAGAAGAAGATGAGTATGTATATGCTCAAGGTTAGGGCTCCATCATAGAATCAGAATGTGGAATTTCCCCCTTGGATGCATTTCTTGACATAAGGAAATAAGAAGGAGAAGATATAATTCCTTTGAACAACAGAATGACAAAAATTTGTATGCAAATACCTTCTCATTGTAGGCCTACAAGGGCCATGTTTTTTGAATAGTTTGTAAGAGCATGGGAGCCTAAATCAGTTTATTGGCTAGAAAAGGAGTGTACCTTTGATCTAGTGAATAAATTTATTGATGAAATGTAGAGGAGAAGGTATGATGACAATGGTGATATCACAGATGAGTATCAGGGCATTGCTCAGATGATGTAGCCAATAGAATATGAGACAGGTGCAAGTCGAAATGGTTCATGTGATAAATTGCATGAGGAAGATGAAGGTACAAGAGATCTCTCTTGCATAATAGATTGTGACAGGGAAAGCAGTGTATGTCATGAGGGATCTAATGAATATTCAGATTATGAAGATGAAGCTAAGGATTCTGATTTACAGCAAGGTGATTCTTGCAGTTCTTGGGGTAATCAAGAGGAATAAGCAATGGAAAATGTGGATCTGTTTGACAGTGAACAAGTAAACCCTTTGGCTGTAGCTCATAACCATGAGAACATGATTGATGAAGAAGAATATTGCACACTTGAAAATGGTTTCAATTTTTCTTCAAAACTATTGTATGATCAAATAACAGAAGAATCTCAAAAGACATTTAGCCAAGGTGTGCTATAGAATGATTTCTTTTTGAATCCACTCCATGATGAGGATGGAACATGCTCAAATGAAGAGGAGAGTACATCAACATGTGAAGAGAGAAATTATAATGATCTTGAAAATTGCCATGTTGATGAATTGGAAAATGAAATGGAAGGGGATTGTGTATCATGTCACAATGAGGAAGAACTTGAGGGCAATCATGTGAATTTTGATTTACAACAAGGAGATATTTCTAGCTCTTGTGGAGATCAAGAAGAGGAAGAAATAATAGAAGATATGGAAGAAGAAACATGTTCGCTCAGTAGTGAACAAACTTCAGATATGCTAACTCTTCAATATCAGAGATGTGAGCACTAGGATGATTTTGAAGTTTTGTGTCCAGCTAACATTTGTCTTGACAATGAAAGTTATTTGTGTAATGATTCATATGACTCCCAGTGCATTTCTTGAATTGATGGAGAAACCTTTGAAGTTGATCAAAAATCTATGTACATTCATGAAGAGGTATGTGATTTTGAAATTTCTGACTCATGTGGAGAAAACATCTATTTGCATACCAAGGATGATAGAAGTCCAGTTTTGATTGGTTCATATATGCATGATATTGGAGATATGAGTCATATTCCAATGTCATTTCCAAATGGTGATATCAAAGAGGTGCAAAAGGTTTCAGACTTGTGTGTCTCAAATAGTGTTGATATGACATAACTTTTTGTTTCTTAAGAAGAGCACTTTGATGGTGAATTTTCGATATAGCTGGGAGAGTGTTTCATAATACATAACAGTGAGAAAGATAATGAGAAATTATGCATTGAATATGCATGTACTTTATATGTTAAGGATAACAAAAATTTGTCCCATGATGATGGAGAATTTGAATTATAGAATGATGAAGGGAATTTGGGCCAAGCTAAGCATGGTGATTCTCTAAGAACTTTCAACAACAATGACAAGGAAGGTTGCATGAATGTCTTCAAGAAGAATCTGATGAACTCAAGGAAAAACCAGGTGTTTGATAGGGGAAAGTATGGGCCTTTCTTTTGGATGACCTTGAACCATCATTTATGGTTTGAGTTTCAGACCATAATAGTTAAAAACTAATGAAGTTGAAACACAGAGGATTAAGGGTTGCCAGTGCATGGACAACTCTTGATGATCCTCTTTAAAATTATTTTCCATGCACAGTATTTTAGGGTTTTGTCATCTCCATTTTGCATTCATGTCCATTTCCATTTTTCTCACTGATTCATCATTTTGTGTCTGGTCTGCTCACCCAAAGATCTGGTTCCTTGCAATGATTTTACAACCATTCATCCCCAGACGGAGCCACTGTTAGAACTATAAAATTCTAATAATTTTACATATGTTTCTCATCTCCCTGAATTTCCAAAGGATTCCTCGTCATGTGCACAAAATCCCTTTCTTCATAACATTTTTCCCATTTTTTGCTGTGTGATCCCATAAAATCCATCTAGGTCTAATTATTTCACTTTGTGATCTATATCGACATGAGATTGTCAAGGTTTCCCTGACCCATAATACATTTTTGTCGATGTACGTCTATGTTGCCTATCGGCAAGATGTTTTTGATGTCACAGTGATTGGATTTCACATGTAGGTATCTTTCAGCAAGAGAGTCTTCTTTGAAGTGGACTCTTGGTCAACCTTTTTTGTCTCACCAACTATCGGGGTCTAGGCAAACACTTCGGCCAAGAAAAAGGTTTTTGCAGTGAGGTCTTGGTGAGTTTGAATTGTCTTACCGATTGATGATAAAGATACGCATCGGTAGGAGTTAAGCCATCGAAGTGAGATCTCACTAAATACATTATGTCTCAATGACCAGTGCATGTGGAGTTATATCGGTTAGACTTAAAAGGTCTCAGAATAATGTCTTACCAAATGGCCCCGGTCTTGCCGACAAAGCGCAAAGGAATTATATCAATAGCTTTCAGAATGAACTCTTGCAGTCTTGCTGATCTGAATGTCACGCTAACATATTGTCTTATCGGTGAGAGAAAGATATTTTCATAGTGACAAAATATGAACTTAAGGATATTTTTGCTAAGACATAAGGTGTTCTATGAAGCCTCTTCCCAGCTCAGAATTGTCTCAAGGACACAATGATGGAGGGATATCTTTCAGTAAGACAAAATACGATCTGTGAAGCATCTTCCCAACATCACAAGGTCATGGCGCAGTGAATAAGACAGAAGGATGACTTTTGGAAAAACATTTTCCTTCGGCATACTTACTGGATGTCTCGGCAATAGTTTCAGTGATGATTAGCAAAAGTTTGAATATAGTGCTTGCCGACATGTGAATGTGAAGCGATGTGTCTCTTTAGATGCTGGTGTATAAATGTTCATTCTCAATTGTAAAGATGAGGAGATAGGAGATCAGATTAGATTAGAGTAGATAGGGTAGATAATACATAGTTGGATAGAAATTCCATAGAACAGAGACCATGATGCATGTTTTCAAAATGGTGTTTTAAATGATAATCAGTTGATGTCGTAGCTCATTTCTGGTGTTAATTGTCTGTTAAATTTATTGAAAGAATTACTAAGTTGACTCCAAGATTGATGCTTTCTGGTTGTTTAAATTGATATAACAAGTTTATCTTCAGTTTATCAGTGCACATTTGTTGTATCTGTGTGGTTAATTGACTAGTTCTTTCAAGAAAAGATTAAATCCTTTTGGTTGATCACAGTAATCGAGGAAATTCATCTAGATTATTAAAGAAGAACTTAGTATTCATAGTCTTGCATGTTTATACAAGTTATAAATAGAACCTATGCCAAAAAATTTGAGTATTTTCCATAAATAAGTTGCCCATTTCTATTTCATTTGACTCCGCATACCCAATAAGGCACTGTTCTCTGCATTTTACCATTTAGATTCATTCATTTTCATTACATCTGTTAACTGAGCATATTAGGTTTTAGTTTGGAACATTGGTATACAATTTATACCAAATTTAATTTCATTTGTCCACTTCCATCTGCCATCATGGACAAATCACTGCAAGAGAGAAGATAAAAAGTCAAGTCTACCCAATTCATATAGGTACACCCGCCTAGGTCTAGCAGCACCTAAAGAGTAGAAGGTTTAAGCCATTCAACCTTGTCTATTACCCTAAAATGTATCAAGAGATTGGCAGCCTCTTGAGGTACCCTTTACCTATGTTTTTGAGAGCTAACACTCCAAAAAGTGAATTTCTTAAATATTTCTTCATAGGCCAGAATTCAAACGGCGAGACTTTTGGTGCCAAACCAAAAAGGGTAAATTTTTACTTTCTAGAACATTCTAGGGTGGTTATTGGGGAAAATAAAAAAGGTTAAGTGGCGGTTGTAGAACGGTGCCCTGATGGTGCAGATTGTGGCTCTGAATAGTAGATTTTTCTTTTTTGAGTTGGTTTTGTTGAAATGAATCAAGCCCATGAGGTTGTAGCATGTAAGCTTTGAATTTTTAATTTCATTTTCTGAAAATAAATGAAAATGAAACATTTTTTTGTCTCACATCTTATGTGTTGGTATCTGTTGTTGTGATTCTTGTGGGTTTTGTGCGGTGTAGCCCTCATAAAAAATGAAAGATCCTAAAAATTGATAGACAAAAACAACAGTTTACTAGTGGATATGGGAAGTTTCAAAGACAAACAACCTACTTAGAAAAATTGGTGTCTACAAGAACTCATTCGACCATGGGTGAATGGTTCTTTGTACATGGGTTTTTATCATCTTCTGGGTCATTTGGTGTCAGATATTAGATTTTGTTTGCCACATGTCCCATTGTTGGAGTACCATAAAAATTTTTGGTAACTTAGTTTCTATGGATTGAAAACAATGATGACAACTTGTGCAACAATGCAAAATTTATCCTTTAAGTTCCCTTGAATTCTTCATCAACCTATAATCTAAGCATACATAAAGAGGGAATTTTTTATTTTATTTTTGTATGGGGGTTTTCCTTGGTCAAACCTAGTTTGGTAATTAAACCTTGATAGAAAGATAATGACAAAGGAAGGAAATTATGAATGAATAATGCTTGCTAAAACTCACTACCCTTCAATTGCTTCCCTTAGAGGACTAAATTCAAACACACCTCTCCAAAGAAATTAGATCTTGCTTTTCTTGATTGATTTGGATACTTGAAATTCTTGAATGCTTTAAGATAAATAATGCATATTAGCCTTCACAAGATGAAATAAACACACATATAAACTTGGACATGATGTTAGGATCTTGATTTTTGAAACAAATGAATGATAAATATGCTCTTGAATGATCTTGACAATGATATTTTCTCATATGATATCTTGAACATGTGTCTTAGATTTCAAATGATAAAAGGGCTATGTATTTATAGGTGTTTATCTAATTTCCTAAAAATTAGATTCCAAATTTTGACACATACAACTTGAATTTGAATCATCAAAATTCCACCAAAAACATATTTTAAAATGGGTCTTGGTACTTAAAGGGGACCCATTCTCCCATGGGTGAATGGGTCCTAGCTTGTAAGTCCAAGACACACATATTACATGGTGATTTAATTATTGATTATATTTATTTAATGTTAGTTCTCCTTTAATAAAATGGTAAAAATGAGGCCTTGGAATGCATAATTTAGAAAATTAGATGCTTAATTAAGTCCAATAAATCAAGGGACCCAAAAATAGTGTGAAATTGTAAAGGTATACAATTTCCTACACTAAACCAGCTAAACTAGTTAAGAATGTAGTCTTTCAAATTTTTAGTTCAAATGGCTAGGGAAACTTCTCATAAGGGTTGATAATGAAATGATGATGTCAACATGATTAATCTAGGTAAAACATGTAGAATCTTCATAGTGAACTTGAATTATGTTCAAATGCTAAGAATCAAGTTCATATATGCCATAACATAACACTTCTCATTGAGAAGTGTATGTCCTAGGTGAGTGACCTAGGAGCCATTCACCCATGGGTGAATGGGTCCTCAATTGGACCTAGGACCTAAATTTTAATTATATTTTTGGTGGTATTTTAACATATTCAAATTCATATTCACATGTTAGTTTGTGTTATTTTAATTTCAGAAAATTAATGTTACATGTACCTATAAATATAAGGTTATTTCACTAAGTTTAATTTAAGCATCCTAAGAGTTTCTAGCAAATTCAAGTTATACTAAGAGCACTTTCAAGAGAATTTCAAGAGCAGATTTATTGAAGAATTATTGCAGAAATCAAGATCAAATTTTCATATCAAGGTCTTCTTGCATCATTCATGTTATTAGAGCTAATATGTTGATGTAGTGTTCATGATCCATTCAAGCATTCAAGTCATTGTTTCAAATCAAGTTTCAAGATCAAGATCCACATCAATGGAATCCATTTCATGAAAGTTTCTGATATGCATTCCAAGGTTCATTCAAGGGTGTGGTGAGTTGGGACATAGAGTTTTTCATTCATCATTCCTTTCATGCTATTTTGTTTCATTTCAAGGTTTGATTACCAAAATAGGGTTTGACCAAGGAAACCCACATTCACTAAAAAAAAAAAAATCCCTCTTGATTCATGTTTGCAGATTTAGGTGGAAGAAATCTTGCAGATCTCTTGAAGAGAAAAATTTGAGAACTTGTCAAAGTTGCAAAATTTGTTAAGAAAGTTGTCATCACACAAAAAATCAATTACATAATTTATTTCCGCAATTTCAAACCTAAAACCTGGGAAAATTGAGAGATTCAGTTCTATAGAAAAGGCTCCTAAAATTTACAAAGAAACCTTAAACTAGGACCCATTCACCCCTAGGAAAATGAGTCCCAGGTCAACTTCAACATAGCACTTTTGTGATTGGTAAACATCATCTTACCTCTCTCTAATCTGTATTTCAATTTTTGGTTTTGTCACTATTGAGCTTAATCTTCAAGATCCAAGTAGTATATTGCATTTTGGGTTTAAATTTCTCATTTTAATCTTTCTCCCCAAAGTTTTTTTTAATCAAGACCCTCATCCTTGCAAAAAAAAGGAAATCAGTAGATTCACACTTTGATTTGACTCACCTAAAGGTTGTAATTCATTTCATTGTGTGGATATCATTTCCTAATGAAATAAAGAATAGGTCTATCTATTATCATTTTGGTGAACCCTCGTTCTTCAATCAACCTATTTTCTGTTGTTTCAACTTAACATTGTAAAAATCTTGAAGGGGACTAGACATGTAGAGAAGTGCATCTACACTGAACCTAATTACTTTCAAAAGGATAAGTTCACTTGGATGTCAAGATCTCACAAGAAAGGCTTAGAATTAATTTTTCATTTTTATCCTTTCATGAGGATTTCCAATTGATCAAGACCTTGTGGGGAAACCCAAGGTAACCAAACCTGGTCAAGTTAGACATGTAAAACCCACAAACCAAAATGTAATTAATTTTTGACCATTTTGTTAGAGTAACCAATAATTACCTAATAATTAATTAATTATTAAAATTATTTTACTTTATTCATTTAAGCTAAACTTAGGAGTGTTTTTTTATTTGATTTTATTAGATCAAGCTATTATTGGATCATTTTGTCTCATTACATAGTGTTTGATGAAAACGGGATCCTAGGACGAATGCATATAACACTAACATCAATCCTTTTTCAAGAGAACATTAGGATGTAAATCAACAAGGTGATTAGATTGAATTTCAACCATGAAAGTGAGTCAATTAGACCTAGATTTGATACTTTTGAGCCTTGGAAATTTATTGGAATTGAATTTATTTTATTAACCTAATTAAAATATGTGCCCTAATTTGAAAAATGCAAGATTTTGATAACAAAGAAATTGTAACATAAATTTTTGACACCAAATTTGAGAAAGGCATAGTTTTGTGCACCTATCCTAAAAATTTGAAGTTTTTTTTGGTGAGAATAAGGAACTTAGGGAACCTATGTCCTTGTAGGCTTGTTCTAGATCTAAAAATTTTGGACCTACAATAAATCTACAAAAGAGTGGTGAGGGGTGGCTATATAGGATTTTTCCTTAGTGAAACCCCATTTTTGGTATTTTTACATCCACAAATAGCCAATTATCTAATAGATAAAAGTGTGTGTGCTCTTAACCTTAAGTGCATCTAAGGTTGTGAAACAAAGAAAAATAGGGGGATGGTTTTGATGCATGGGAGAATTTTTGAAAATGGAATATAGATCTAAAATGAATACTTTTTTTTAGTTTCATTAGGAAAAGAGATCTTCCAAGCAATACAAGAGTTACAATAAATACCTTTGAAGTATCAAGCCTCTCAATGCATCCTTATGTATCCAAGCATGAATCAATACATCCCATGCCATACTTCACATATGCACTCCTCAAAAAGAATCAATAATGATAGACCACTCACCCAACCAACCTTAACCACTAAACATGTGCTTGCTTTTATAGACTCAAGCTCACACAAAAAGAACTAAGTGTTAAGATAAAACCTTGTTCCACAAAACCACTAATCCCTTATTTAATATTGGGTACTAAGTTTTCACTTTATTTAATATTCCCCAATATTAAACTATTATCACATGTCTCCCACACATTAAACAATAATACAATATTACAATACAACATAAAGTTCCCCCCAAATAATTACCTAGTGTGACTAACCACACCACCTAGGTGCATCACAACTAAATAATTATTTAATTACAAAATTATAATATAAAAAATTATGCAATGGTGTACAACATCATATCCTAGCATTTTACCACTTGTTGTATACATTGGATAAGGGGTCAATACATGAAATACCTCATCATATCCATACATGAAACCACATGAACCTCCAAAATGATCCCATGCTCCATCAAATTACTCACAATAAGAAAAAAGTAACCACCATCTCAAGCAAGAACTCCTCTCATCCTCCAATGTGCCACCTATGGAAGAAAAGGACCATGCCAAGGTGAAGATGCACAAATCCAAGAACAAAAGCATGAAATCCAAGTGATAACAAAGGCTCCAAACATGCTTCTATCAAGTAAAAAACCCACATGATTGAAAATAGCATCTAAAATACATGTTAATACATCCAACCATCCATACCTCCAAGGTATCAATAACATCAGTAAGCTCATGCCATGAGCATATGCACCCCATAAACCACAATCACCAATTCCCTATATCAAACCTTTAAATGAACATACATATCCAATAACTCACACTGTATAGGTAATGCCAAAGCATATCAAGTCTACCAATCAACACTATATCAAGATGTGATAAATGATCAATAATTAAGTACCAAGAACAATAAAAATGATCCACACATGCAACCCAAATAGTTGCATAGTCTCTCAGAACATGTTGCCACCATCCTCCCAAAACATTTGAACATGAACCTCTAGGAAGGAATGATGAAGAGAGAAAACTTACAAACCATAACATGTCCTACCAACACCTCAAAAGTGAAATGTTGTGTCAAGTATGATCTCCTAACATCCCAAAATGAGAAGCCTCAACAACACCCAAAACAACGTTCAATCTCTTAGATCAAAATGCATATGAATCATGTAAATACCAACATGGATGTAAGTCTCTCTAATCAAATAAATCAAACTCAAAGTAACTATTACCAAATCTAAAAACACAACCTATAAACCATCTCCTTAAACTCCTCATCAATTAATGATAACATAAACTCAAATGAACAAGAAGATAACCATGCCAAACATCTCTCAAAATTAATCCTCCAGAACTAACTATCCATAGCTCAAGATCTATAACCATGAAAGATAAAGAAACAAAAACTCATGATAAATAATCCTCAAATGAGTCCCCAAAATCAATCACCATGAATCAACTGATTCCCATAAGAAATCAAATCACAAAACATAAACACATCTGAAATAAATAATGAGTAGATACCTCTCAAAAGATAAGCCACCGAGTAGACCAAAAGTGGGGAATGAGAATGCTCCTCTAGGATAACCAAGTTATCATGATTCACTCCAAGAACAATATCCTCTATAGGTCCATTATGAACTCATTCCCATACCAAGGTAAAAGCTCCTTGGTCTTCCTACTGAAACCTCTAAAGAGTAACTGTATCAAGAAAATGTCTCTAATCCCAAGAGAACTCCAACCTCACATACATCTCCAATTATCCATTAGCACTTGCAACCGATCAATGCATGCCAAACTACAAATGAAACATAGCACCATTATGAAGTAATCGAGAAAATTATCAATGTACTCAATACAAAGAGAACTACCAAGATCAATTTCAAAGCTCCAACCAAAAAATCAAGAACTTATCATGATAACATGATCTAACCATCTCCTCCTAGGAGATCACATGCACAAATGCATACTTCCTAGTTTCAAGACAACATGTAATATTCCAAAATATAATCTAGAATAAATAGTATATCATGACATAATAAGAAACAAACTTTAAACCAAGAAACCAAATCTCCAATCACATGAAGATACCCATCACTAATGATGCATCAAAATCATTGCCAACAACTCCCATTGAACCATGATACCGAGCTACACATGGAATCATGACTACCATTTCCTCCATCAAGATCGTCCACGTCTACACACACTCAACTATAATGTTTGTAACATATAAGTGAAACCAGGATCTCCAAGCCAAGAAGATACATACAACAATCATAAAACAATCACAAACCAATCCAACACTACAAATTCATCGTTGTCAAAAGCTCCCACTGAAAGTGTATAACCAATGAATGCACCAAGCTATCATGAAAAAAAAACATGCTACAAGTCCCATGAACTCAATAATCAAGTACTCTAACCATTTATCCTCTCATCCCAAAACAATATACCAATGCACAAATGACCACAAACAAGACCAACTAATGAAATTGACAACAATAGTGAATCAAACTTGGTGGATATAAACAATCCACATCCAATTCATCCCACTACAACCCAATATGATATACACACCTAAAAGTTGCATAACTCTTAGATCCAACCACTTAAACATGCAAAATCATCATCACATTAGTAACCTACAAAATGAGATATCAAAGAAGATAATCCTATAGATATCAAGACTCAAACACCAAATCAACCATAGATCTAATTTTCTAAGAATGTCCACAAATTAGTCACCATAGTTAAGGAACCAAATGGGCATCGAGGAGATACTTGAACAACCTCCTAACACCAAACCAAATTACCACCAAAAACCCATATACATGATCATGTCATGCCAATGCATCAAATGTACCTACATACCCATGAAACCATAATCATAGCCAATTTTGTACTTGCACTCAACTATCACCCATATGAGACTCCAGTTCTCCACTCATGTCAATCCATGTCCTCAAAATCAAAGATAACCTATTTACCTATCACCATAAAAGTACAACTCTAAAAAACACTTATAAACCTATACTAGGAAGAACCAAACTGAAAATCAACTATACCATCATTAATATCATATAAAAACATGTATTCCCTCAATGTTTCACCTCTTGACTCATCTAAACGCTCACACAATCACACTCCAAATCTTAGGCTCCTATAAATGATCAAACAAGTATCAAACTCATCTTACACCACAAACTTATAATATGATGGATTCACTATGTAGTACACTATCCATGCTCTCCAACACCTAGTCGAAATTAAAAGTCTGACTATGTATGCAAAAGTTATGCTCAAAATAGTGAAACTAAGAACATCTATTTTTTAGGCCTCAAAAACTAGTCAAAACAACAAAATCAGCTAACTAAACTTGTACCATTGTGAAGAGCACAGAAAGATATTTTGATGACTACAAGAATTCAAAAAAATAGACATCATACGAAAAAGTTATGTCTCCCAAAATAAAATTTGTCCAATTTGGCTATAAGCATGTGTAGGGGTGGTGCTTTGGTGGTCTACTGGTGGTGCTAGCACACTCGATGATAGATTTCAAAATAAGTTTAAAGTTGATTTAATTTTTCAAAATAAAAAATTTCCTTGTTCCCCCATGCGGACCCGGCCATTTTATAAATTTTGGCCTAAAATTTTTGATGTCTAGTTTAAAGGCATATTTTAAAGGATTTAAAATTTTAATTAAAACAAAGTTTAAGTGTTATACCACTAGTGGTTAACCCTGCTACTAAGCGGGGATCAACCCTTCCATCAACCAACTGTACTGCCATCATTGGATGACTAGCTCTACTAATGATAGTAGAACCTTCCACCATGACATGAGCCATACTCAGAGTGATACAAGCCAACAAGCCAATACGGGGGGGTTGGACCCCACTGTCAAATATATATATATATATATATATATATTTAATATTTAAAAAATAAAATTCAAAAGGTTTTTATATAGCCTTTTTAATAAATATTTTCCATAAAAACCTTCTAATCATAGGGATTTATTTTCTACGAATTTTATATTATTTATTTTTTAAATTTTCTACACATGGTGAAATTGGGTGGCCAAATGGTTGTATGACTATTTTTTTTTCCTTTTTTCAAATTTTCCAAAATAGGTCGAGTTTTATGTCATTTTTCATGTCTCAAGCCTCCTGGATCCAATGGTGAGGTCCATTTTTCTTTAAGATGTCATCTATGAAATTTCCTCTATAAAATCCTCATATGAAAACTCAAACCAAGAAACATGTTTTGAACCAAATTTTGAAAACTTCAAATCTATAATAAACCCAACAAGTATTGACAACCCAAAAACTCAAATCTTCAAACAAACAATTGCAACATGTGTTCCATATCTTGTAATGCCTCAAAATATTTCATGCATAGCCATGGCTTCAACTTTGCAAAAAAATTCAAACTAGGGAACTTATAAAAAAAATCCATCAACCATGAAATCTTTGATACCACTTGTTAGGAAATATTGCATTCAACCCACAAACTAAATCCATTTCATACATAACCCTATGAGAGATAAATATGCATACAAGTAACCATAATGCATAGATCAAATAGACAAGCCAGAAGATAACACAAGATATACCCTAGAAAAACTTAGCCTCTAAAAGCATCCATACTCCATCATATTATTTAGCAATAAAGCAATACAAGAGTTACAATGAATACCTCTGAAGCATCAAGCCTCTCAATGCATCCTCATGTGTCCAAGTATGAATCCACACATCCCATGCCATTCTTCACATATGCACTCCTCAAAAAGACTCAATAATGGTAGCCCACTCACCCACTCACCCATCCAACCTTAACCACAAAACATATTCTTGCTTTTATAGACTCAAGCTCACACAAAAACAACTAAGTGGTAAGATAAAACCTTGTGCCACAAAACCATGTGAATAGAAAACCAGTAATTGTTAGATTAATCATGCATTAGCTAATAATTAATTACTCTTGAATTGACTATTAGTCTAATTTATTCTCATGCACTTAAGCTAAACTTAGGAGTGCTTTTATGCTTTTAAGGTTTTGGTCCTATATAGCATTCAACCCTCATTGTAATTATCACTCGAGATTTCATATCATTTTGATAGTCTCTTGCACTCTGTAGCTTTTCCTTGTTGAGGAATATTACATATGTTGTTTGCAGATCTCTTGCATGGAAGGTGCCTTTGCTCGTTGTTTAATCCTATGGCTCATAGTTTTGTGATTTTTCACAATTCTAACATGGTATCAGAGCCTAGATTCAACAAATCCCTTCTCAATTTATAATGTTTTTTTTTCTTCAACAAGGGTTACAGGCTTTAGATTTGAATCGCCTTTGATTTTTTGAAAATTTTGAAGATGGGAATTTTTTGGTACATTTTGGTACAAAAGGACCTCACTATTGGATTTAGAGCTGTCAAAAAAGTTATATTTGGGTTTTGTTTTTCTTGATTTCAACTCCTGAGGTTAGATCTATGAGGGTTTTAAGTGGTTTCTTTTTCTCTAGATCTGGAGGGTAGCTACATTTTTGAATCTTTTTGGAATGAAAAAGAACCTCACTATTGGACTCAAGAGACTTATTCCATAAATTTTTACTATAAATTTGACCTATTTACCCATCGGGAGCTTTTCAGGAAAAAAAAAATTCCCCAAGGGTTTTACGGGCCTCTGTATGGCCCTAAGGGCATGTAGATAAAAAAAATTAAAAATCATGGTAGATATTTATTTTTTTGGATTTTTTAAACAAAAAAATCTAAAACATAAAATTTATTAAAAAAATGTAGGATAAAGTTTTTTGGGGTGGCGTATTTGTTTAACCTACAAAAGTGTTTTGTAGGGTACGAGGTACCCTGTTGTGGCAAGACCCGTACCGTGTTGCGAAAAGGACCCATAGCCCTATGTGGGACCTACCATTAGTGATTAATTCTACCATTGGCTTTTATGCCAATGTTTTTTTTCTCCTGACCAAGTTTTTTACATTTCCTAGCAACCAAAAAAAAATTGGTGAATGTTGCTTTTTGGCGATTTAGGAAAATTTTGGGACACAAGAATATTTCGTTCACTCTTTTTACATAAGGGGCTGATTTTTTTCATAATGAAGAGAATATTCTATAGAATATTCGCTGACATCATGCTAACATTAGCTTGATGTTAGCCATATGGACAACCACCTTGGCCCCTTCAAGACCCTTTTTTTCCCTAAAGTAGGTCTCTTTTTCTTTTGGCAATAACTTGGGCATACGATATTGTTTTTCTGAAAATAAGATATCATCAAAAAGATAGTTTTTCCAACTTTCCAGTGGTGTGGGTCTTATCACCTATTTTATTACTGATACATTCTACATCCTTTTGAAGTTATATGTGTTGTTTTTGGTCTCGAGCACATAAATTATAACAATTTTCTATATTCTTTGTGATTCCAGTGGCATTGGAACCATCTTTTTGTTGTGCATATTTTGCACACACACCTCACTGAAGATAGGGAACCCCTTTTTTTCACTTTTTCCTTGCTCCTGCTAACTTGGTCCCTACTTTCTTGCTTCACTTTTTCCTTCATTTTTTTGACTTTGGGGACAAGTGGCCTATGGATTTGGGATTTTTTTGTGATGCCTAAGTGAACTACCAAGGTTTCGTTGAGTTTCGAGAAGTTGTAGGAATTTATCTGCAGGTTGTTGTCCCTCCATTGCTATCCACAGGATTCCATGTGCAGGTCTTTGTCCCTCTGTTTCTATCCATGGGATTCCATGTGTGGGTTTTTGTGTACGGGTTTCCATGTGTGGATTGCCATTTTTAGGGTTGCGGACACTCCAGCTTCCCCCTTCCAAATCTCTGCATTTCCAAAAAGGGTGCAAACTTCAAGTTTTCATCATTTAGGGCCCATAAAATGAATGTATTCACATGCCTAAAGGGGTTTGCATCAAATTTTCCATGTCTTTAGACATTGCAAAAATTTCACTATGAAATTCCACTTGTGGAAGTCTATCTGTGGAAGTTCGTTTGAGCAATGTCATTATAAAGGGTGATGAATCCTCTGGCTTCCACATTCCAATTTTTTGCATTTTTCAAAATGAGTCAAATATTAAGGAAATATGTCTTGGAACTCTTTCTACCCCTTTTCCCATGTGCTAAAATTGAAAAATCTCAAATTTACAAAGTTTTGTGAAGTTGTGGGAATTTCTCTATGGGTCGTAGTCCCTCTGTTGTTGTCCACAGGATTCTATGTGTAGGTCATCATCCCTCCATTTCCATTCATGGGATTCCATGTGTAGGTAATTGTCCCTTTGTCACCATCCATTAGATTCTGTGTGTGGGTCACTGTCCCTCCATTGTTGTCCATGGGATTCCATGTGCGGGTCGTTGTGTGAGGGTTTTCGTGTGTGGATTGTTGTTTTTAAGGCAACAGACCCTCCGACTTCCACATTCCTAATTTTTTATTTTTTTGAAAGGAGCCAAATCATTGAGGAATAGGTCTAGGAACTCCTCTAATGCATTTTATATGTGCTTAATTTGAAAAAAACTCAAAATTTCTGAGTTGTGGCTTTTTTGAACTCTGCATCCGGGTCACCGTCCCTTGAACACCATCACTTAAAGGCCAAGCTTTAACCCATTTCCACCTCACAATGCCCGCATCCTTCAATCCTACCAGAGAATCAAATCTTCATCTAACGACTACAAGTGTCTCACGACCCATTTTCACCCTTGTTTAATCATTCCTTAGGATATTTTCCCTTTCATCATTGTCCCCAGTTTTCTCAAAGTGACTAAGTCAAAACGTTATGCAAACTAATTCGTGGAGGTGGTTGTATGTGAGTGGTTGTTTCCCCATTGTTGTTCCCTAACATCCTTACACCTCCCATCCTTTTTCATGGTGGGTTCCACATGGGGATTTTCTCTTGGCCAAATTTGAAAGTTGTCGGAACACGCACCAGGTCCTCGAGCTCATTGCGGGTCTGCCTAAGTGGATTGCCACTTGCAGACCACCATCCCTCCAACACCATTACTAATGATAAACATATGATGGTGGCTTGGTAGCTCCTTCCCACATCTCCTAAATTGGTCAAAATTTCACATGTAGCCCTTAATTTCTAAGGCACCCGCGGGTCATGCAATGTGGACTTCCACCTGCGAGTCATCGTGCTCTAAATTTTGTTACTTAATAGTGGAGACTCCAAACACCCACATTCCTTAGAACCACAAATGATTCAATTTTAACTTGGTAACATCAAGTGCCTTACAATTTATTTTTGCACATGCCAAATTATCTCACATGGAATTTGATTTCTGAGTTCACCATGCAAATTTTTTTGCTGTGGGCGCCTGCCTATGGGTCTTCATGGCCTCATTGTCGTCCTACTTCTAGCTACTCTAAATAGCTTCTAGCCTAGGGGAAACCCACACCATTGAACCAAAATTTATGTTTATGGTCCAAATGAGCTCCAAATGTGGAAAAATGATGAATATTATGATTTTTTAATGATGAATGGATGAATCTAACAATGAGTTTGCAGGATTTGACTAATATTTGCCTTAATTTATGTATGAAAGCACTTATTGCACCTCTTATGTGCAAGATTCATGGAACCATGCTAAAGGCATAGATTTTGTTGTGCTCGAAGGGTGATTGCAACCACCAAAGGAGCCACTTATCTGAATATTGATGTCAAGGGGAGTTCTACCTAATTGAATAAGCTCGTTTAAGAATTTGTGTCGGACAATACCAAGTTGAGAAATGCTTTCAAACAAGATAGAATGGGGGACTATCTTATCTTCCCCAAAGCAACCATGATTACTGGAAGTTGTCCACCAAGACCAAGAGCAAGATGTCTTCCTTTCAATAACACAAATCCGCAAGGAAATCTAGTTGATTAGATGAGGAATGCTACAAACATATCAGAAAAAGGGGTAGCCTTTAGTAATTTCAGCTACAACAAGGAAGGTAGTCACTAAAAGAAAAACTACTACAATGCCAAGGTCACTACAGGACAAAAATGGGAAAGAGACAAGAATGTATTTTAAATTGTGAAATATTGGGGGTAGGTAAAACCCTAACTTGTGTCAAATCTGGGCCACTGATTGTAAATCAATCTTGGCCATTAATTCTCCTTTTGGAAAACTATAAATAGAGGCTTGCTCCTCATTTGTAGGTGGTGGTGAATTGTTGTAAGAGGCATTTTGTAGCAATAGAAGGAAGCATTACATTGTTTTATGGGTGTTTTATTTAAACTTGCTCATTGCACATGCATGATTCAACCTCCATGTTAGATTTAGCTTGCTATTTTCTTGAATGTCTTTAATAGTGGTTGTTGTTATAGTATTTGATGGACTCCTAGCCCTTACTTTTGGCACTTATTGTTGACAAACTGCTATGTAAATTTATCTTGGGATTTTTTATTCATTGTTGCAACTTAGTTCAATTGTATGTTCATGAATTGAATGCATAATCTAAAAATTTGCAGACCTTAGGAGATTGCACTAGTTTTGTGTAGTTGTAAGCTTCTCTTTGTCAAGCAAAACTTAGTTTTATTGGAGTCTGTCTACTATAGCATCCTCCATTATTACTACTCATTCATAGCTTAGATTTAAAACAACCCTCTCAACCCTTTCCTCTTTTTCTATTTCATTTAGTCCTTTGTTAGAGTAGGATTGAAAGAATCACAACAAAACTAAATCTGATGAACATGGTGAGTTACAACTTGCTATTTTGAGTGAGCAACCACTATTCATTCATTTCTAGCACCTTGAAACTCCATTTGCAGACCCAAATTCCCATGCTTTGTAAATCATAAGGGCCACCCTATAATTACCATAAAATCACATCAACCAATTGAACTATTCCTAGCATTTTCATGACCTAACACCCGAGAGACCTTGGGGTTATTTTTGAAACTTAGTTGTAGAAATTTCCTTTCAAGAGAGGTAGCATACTTGTGTGTTGCCTGTGTTGAGAAGGTGTGAAAATGACCATCAACAAAATTGGTGCTAGAAAGAGGGAATGACTGAGCTCAAGGCTACAGAGCTTAAAGTTGGAAGTTGAAATAAATTTCAATTAAAAATTTGAGATAGAGAAGATATCATCATATGGAGGAAATTTAAATAAGAAATTTGAAGATAAAAGTAGCATCTGAGCCAATATGGAGAAAAAATTGCAAATTAACATCACTTAGCTTCAAGAATACCTAAGTAGGATATTTAAGAAGCCATTTTTCGTACTTTGCATTGGCAGATAGATGCAAAATCCATGGCACTTGCACGCACAATGAATTGGAATGTCTAACATTCTTGGGGAGAATTGAGATGGTTTTGCAAGGAGAAATCCC
>VDFB02277566.1:0-60190 GCA_007258455.2 Sequoia sempervirens
ATCTTATGTACATTGCATATTCAACCAATGTTCGATCAAATATTCAATATTATAATTTGCATCCATTATTGCAAATTTATGTTCTTGCTTTTCTCCTTTGTAGAAGGTTGTTTTTGGTTTTGCAGGCGATCCTAGAGGCTTGAGCCCTTGAGTGACTCTAATATGGTATTAGAGATTCAGATATGCAAGCCCCTTCTCAAATTTGGGAGATTATTATGTTTGAATTTTTTACTATGGTGCAAATCTTGGTTGATCTTGAAAATTTGAGTATGCTCTTCTCTTGCATCAAATGATGACCTAGAGAATCATAAAAACTTGATAGAAATACCAGATTTGTGGTTTTTTCTTTGTGGATTTGTATTTTAGATTCATTTTGGAGCATGGTCGTGCAAATCTAAGCTCACTATTGAGTTTAGAATGTCCAAGAAATTCTTCTCAAGCTTTTATTTCACTCAATTTGACCATTGTATGATATAGTTGCAAATTAGAGTTTGAAGCTTAGATTTGGTGAACAATTTTTTATTGGAGCACTTATAGCCCAAATGGATGTTGCCATTGCATTTAGATGGCCCAAAACCTCTTATTTTCATATAAAATTTATCCATTTTTATTTTGCTAGGAGGGTCATCACTATAAGCAAAATTCAACATTTAAAAAAAAATCAAACTTTTGATCCAAAAATCAAATTTCGATGAACAAGATATAATTGGAAAGCTAGTTCTGAGCACTTTTCAATGGAATATGTTATTTTCATTATTTTTTTGTTTAATGTCTATTTTTACAGCCTAAAGTCAGATCTTGTTTTTCGGTCTCCAAGCTCATAACTTTTTGCTCCAAACTCCATTTTTATTGATTCTTGTGGCATCAAGAAGGTATTGAGGAGAACTTTAATTTTATATGTGCACTTTTTTGTGGATTTTTTTTAAAATTTTTAAATTTTAGTTTGAAGTTGATTTGGAACTTTTGGATACATTGTTGTAAATTTACAAAAAAAGTGTCAATTTTTTTGTGAAAAAAGGGTTAATTACTTGTATTGTGAGGGGAAATTTTTTAATCCTCTATTGTAATTTCTAATTTTATCATGAATTTGGAAAAAGTGGTGTCTCTAACTCTATATAACTATCATGAATGGAAATCACAAATGGAGATTTTATTGTTAAAATTGAAGTTACAAAGAATCACATTTGGCATAGATCTAGAACCCATAGGAGCTACAAAAAGAAGAAAATGACTTTATAGAAGTGATGAAGCGCTTGGTACTCTTCTTATGTCTATTTCTTCAAATCTTAGATATCATGTTGCATCTTGCACACATCTTAATCAAATTTGGACTATTTTAGAGGGTCTCTTTGGTAAGCCAGATAACATGAGGAAATTTAAGTTGGAGAATGAACTAATGAGTCTAAATCCTTCAGATTTTGAAAATATCCAAGAATTTTTCTCTAAGCTCAATTCTCTTAGACTACATTTATCTAATTGTGGGGTCACAAAAGAGGATGAACAGTTGATTCTTTCTATTCTTGCTAAGCTTGGTCCTGATTATTCAGTATTTGTTTCTACATTCTATGCTACAATGGATGCCCTTAGAAATGCATACAAAATGCCTTCTCTTGATGAATTTTTAGCTCATCTCATAAGGGAACAAGAAAAGTTGGTACACATGGGCACACTGAAGTCTTCCATATCTCATGCTCTTTTTGCAAAGGACTCAAAGGCTTTAAGTGGCAAAGGTAAGAAGAAGAATAAGGACCCCAAGGCTAATGAGCAAGGTAAAGATTCTCCTTCACATAGAACTCTTGAGTCCACTCCCTCTTCTATAAAGGAATCATCTAGAAAGAAGAAGTTTAAATGTGCATATTGTAAAAGGATATGACATGATGAGCATAGATGTTATAATAAGAAGATTGATGAACTCACAAACCTTCTTCAAAAGAATAACATACAACTACACTCATCAGTGTCTTCTACTTCTTCCACATCTCAATCATCAACTCCCTCATCATCTCAATCAGAGAATACAGGATCTACAACTAGGCTACACAAAATGAAAGTACAAGCACTCTTGGCCTCTACAAGTTTTGAATCTAATAAATGACTTCTTGATTTAGGGGCATCTCATCATAGGGTGATCCCATAATAGCAGTTTACACTTTTTGGCCAAACTTGACATTGAACTGATTTATTTTTAACTAAATCTTCACTTTCGAGCACCTATAACTGCTAAACCATGAGGAATTTGAAGATGATGCAAACTAGTGATTTATGAAATTTTGTCTGTAGATTCTAAATATATATTTTTTAAACTTTTTGGAATCAGATTGCATTTCTTTTTCCATCTCCTTTGAAAACTAGTTTTTGATAGTAAACACCATTTTTAAAGAGTGATGTTCACCGTAAATAACATAACTTTTTTTCTATGAAGGATAAAATTCTAATTTTGTTGAATTTGGATTTGTAACTATGATATATAGCACATTCATTTGGTTTCATAGTGTTTTATTGAATATTTTTTCTTAATTAAATTTTGAAGTCAAACCA
This sequence comes from Sequoia sempervirens, assembly GCA_007258455.2. NCBI lineage: Eukaryota > Viridiplantae > Streptophyta > Pinopsida > Cupressales > Cupressaceae > Sequoia > Sequoia sempervirens. The sequence continues at coordinate 2,539 of VDFB02277566.1, forward strand.
ATTGCAATTTAGACATAGGCAGATCGTATACAACATAACTTTTTTTTTACTGGATCAAAGACATCAATACCTAGCACAAAACATTTTTCAATTTTTTTTGATAATATACTATTTTTCCACATGTACATAATAGAGAGCTTGATTTTTGGTGCAAAACCTACATTCACAAGAAATAAAAAATAAATATAATAATCAAATTAAATATATTTAAAGTTATACTTTTTGGGAAGCTTATAATAAAGACTACATACTTACAAAATATAAATTTTAAATGAATTCATTTGATCCTCCAAAAGGTAAATCAAAAGTTGTTTTTTATCAAATTTTTGGTAGGTGTAGAGGAGACTCCATTATAGGTATGGTTTAAAAATAGCGGGGTTCTATCCAAGGGGGTTTGATCAAACCCTCTTCAATTAGAATCCTTTAAATGAAACCTTTCAATGCTTAAATCATTATATTTTCTAAAAATATTAGATTTCAGCAAAAATCAGGATGTCTTAGAAAGTGTAAACCACTATTGTGGGATCACCCCATATGGCATCTTTTATGGATATGGTCTCTTCTTTTGAGTCTTGTAATTCACCTCATATTTTGATGGGTAACAATACATATATGAAGGTAAGTGGGAAAGGTTTTATTGACATGGGAGAGGGAACTTTTAATGATATACTTTGTGTTCCTTCTTTGTCCACTAATCTCCTTTCTATTTATCAAATTACCCATGGTGGTCAAGGTAAAACAATTGAGTTCACTCCTGATAGAGTGTACATAAGGGACTTGGAGACTAGGGATATTGTTTCTATTAGGGTGGTTGATAATTCATCTCGTTTGTATTCCTTTTCACATTTTTCTTTACAAGAAGATAATATTCCTTTAATTGCATATAACACTCCTTCATCAAGTGTGAATCATGTTTGTGAGGAGAAGTTTGGTCATCTAAACCTTGGTATTCTAGAGACCAGTGTTGAGCTTCCTACTCCTCCACCTCCTGCTTCTTCAACTATCAATGCTTCTATTCAATAGGATGATCATAGTTTTTTAGACCTTGCTTTGTTGGATGAATATTTGACTGGTATTTCTAACTTGTTTATGGAGTCTCATACTACAGATTTGGAGGACATACTTGAGGGGGTTTCTCTCCTCTTTGATGACAATTTCAACACAATTGTTATTCCATCTTTTTATTTAGATATTGACATTCATGAGTCTCCTCATTCACTTGATTTGTCATGTTTCTTGGTTAATTTTAACCATGATTATGTTGTGGCTTATTTAAGATTGGAGGCTCCTACTCAATTTAGAGGCACACATTTTGAGGCTTCATCCTTCCTCCTTTTAGTTTAGCATGGTGTGGCTTCTTCATCAACGTATGGATTTGTTTCTTCCTAAGGGAATATATGTGTTGCTTGTAGGCATTGGATCATCTTTTGTTTTAATGTATTCTTCATCGACATTGGAGATTCTTCATTGTGGGGGGGATATCTTTTCTGTCTTTTTCCCTCTTAGTTGGGGGGGATTATTGATTGTACATACATGATAGATGTAGTCCTTCAGGGGTATCATTGAGTCCTCCATACATCATCTTGTTTTTGTTTCTCTTCTCTCTTTTGGAGAGGACTTTTTTCCCATTGAGTTTTCTCTTTTTCTCTATTTGTGAGAGATTGATTGCTTTTGAATTGTAAATGGGTACCTAACATGGCCTCGTAGTTGGGACTCATCTTTATCTTCATCTTCATTTTTGCATAGTTTGCATAATAATCTTCTCCCTAAGTTGCACTTAAGGGGGGGGTGTTAGTGTGAAAAAATGTCTTGTACCTAGTTAATACACTCACTAGGGAATTATGGGACATATTCACATGTTAATTTTACTTACGATATAAGATTCTTTCTAGAAGTCTTAGTTGTCATTTCTAGAAATTATCCTATCTAGCTTGTAATACTTGATTTCTAGGTAGTTATATTGTTAGTATCTCATGTTATAGGATTAAGAAACTTGTCACTATCTTGTCTAATCCTATCTATCACCTTGCATTTATAAGAAAATCATATTATATACATTGCATATTCAACCAATATTCAATCAAATATTTAATCTTGTAATATTGCATCCATTATTGCAAATTTATGCTCTTGCTTTTCTCCTTTATAAAATATTGTTTTTGGTTTTGTAGGTGATCTTGGAGGCTCGAGTCCTTGAGTAACTCTAACATTATGTTCCCCTAATGATAATCATTGCATCAAGCGACAAAAATAATGAACAAAGAGGGAGAAATCAACACTTACCTCTTTTTCATTGGCACAACCAAATCACAAAAAATTAGGAAAATATGAGGAAAGGCGAAGAATCCATGCGCACACAATCCCCTTTCCATTCATATATGATCTAAAACAATTTCCATCCAATCCATTCTCAATTGCACCCATAATTCCAAATTTCCAAAATTGACAAGGAGAGGGTTTTGAAAGCCCATTTTTTCCAAAACAAAAGAATGAATTGAAAAATAAATTTTTAATTCCTTTTTGTTCTATTTTCCCTTTTCATATTTTCCTATTTTATTTATTTTCCACTTTATTCTTTTCTCAAAATTTACAATTTAAGAAAAAATAAACATTCAACACAAACATTTGCATTTATTTATCAACACAATTAAGTTGAGAATAAAAATTCCCAACCCAAAGCAAATTTTTTGAAAAAAAATTAACTTAATTATAGTTTCCCCTTTTCACAAAAATAACACATTGGATAAAAATATCTTTTACTTCATCAAATATTCTTACGATTGACAAATAATTTAACTATCATTTAATCCTTAAAAGTTTTATTTATGAGAAATATATAATTTTAAATTATTAAGTTAAATCAAGCATTTACTAGTAAATCACAACACAAATAGATTCTAAAATCATCTTTGATTTGGATTTGAGTTAAGATAGGGTCAACACAACACATCCCATACTCAATTCAAGTATGATCAGGGAATACAATAGGGAGGCCCGGTGTGACATCTCCAAAATAACCATCATTCAGGAATTGCTCAGATTTGTGTAACCAGGTGGAGAAATAACCCTCTACATGTAAGCACTCAATGCACCTGTCAAGCATACCTGCTCAATATATAAATAGCCGAAGCATAGCATAATCACCCAACAAGGTACAAAATCATATACAATTAATCAATACATCTAAATGATATAAACCATGATAACATTTAAACACATCATAAATATAAATACTTATCCATGAATTGAAACATAATGGTAAACTAGGAATCTAAGCATCACACATGCATATCAAGAATTACCACAATCACAAAAATACCGTAAGTCTTTGCAAGGAACTTGGTACAATGCAAAACACGCATCTCAATGCTACAAATGGGAAGGACATTACATCTTCCCCAACTAAGATTAGGATTACTCCTAGAATCCTACACAAAGAAAGGGTAGGGTACACCTAGTACAGTTTGATCCTTCAAACACAACATACTCACAAGATCAACCCCTTAGACTCTCACCAAGTATAGAGCTCAAAAACATAGCACACACATCTCTCAAGGTGTACAAGCTAAGTGGCCACCTGCCACTATGTTTCCAACCACCTTAGAGATCACCACACTCCCAACATCAGCTACTAGTGCAACTTAGATTAATGACCAACTACAAGGCCCAACTAACAAGAAAATCAACAAATTCCTATTCTAGGGATTCCACAACTACTAGGAACTCCATTTATCTACTAAATCATCCAAGAAAAGATACATAAGCCTTAAAATCCTTACAACCCCAAGAGACGTTCAAAAAACATGAGGTTGCACTTCTTATGGTCTCTCTTAATCTACAAAGCTACAACTCGAAAGCCAAGGAAAACCAACCCACAAGGCTAGAGGAAACATTAGCTCATCTCCATGCTCACCAAGAGTATGCCTCACTTTCAAATATGACACACTCCATGAGGTTCTCCCTCAGGTGCCACTTGGGAAAAGTGAGGATTTCCTTAACAAACTAGCTTCTCAATAAAAAAAACTAGGGACAACTTAAGCGTTCTTAGAAGCAAGAATCTTGGTGATTACCTCTAAAAGCATAAGAACTCCCAAATAGACAAGGCTTAGTGACCCTAAAACTCACATAGAAACCACTGAGGGAACTAAACACTAAGCATAGGAGAAAAACTCAAACTTCTACCATCATGATGCTCAACTATGATAGACCTAATGGTCAAACAACCTAAAAAGATCATGAAATCATGATCGATGAAGCAACCAAAAACCACTATAGGGCTCAAATACTAAGTACTCTCCCAAGAGAATACACAAGATAACAAATTCCTTAAACCACAACTGCATCCTCTTCCAACCTTAAGCTAGGAACACCACTAAACTGCTAAGGAGAAACTCCTAAAAACCACTAGGACAACCTCAATTGGTAACTTAACAAGGGGTCAATATATACAATATAATAAAAATAAATAATATCTTCCAAATAACTTACTAACACATCCCCATACCCTACAATATGTCAAACATAAGTGTAGTTATGGAAACTATATCTAAAATGACATGATCTACACCTTCATATTATCCAATAACATGGATTTTAGTGCCAAAGGAACCACAATCAAACACTTATCTAATGTTGAAGCACTAGGAAACATGGTCACCAAACCATGAAAAGAAAGGTCAAGAAAAGCAAAAACCAACATTGTTGGTGGACTAAATCATACCCAACCATTTACTAAAAACTTGAGCTAAGAATGATGCAAACAAGAATAATCACACTCATCAAGTTTAGAAGACACAACACAAAAATCATTCTCACCCTAAGATCCAAACACACAAATATTCAAAGCCAAACACAATGTACTCACACCAATGCACAACTACTTAAAGCCACTAGACTCATATGCATACATGTATTTCACAAAATTTTCAAACACAACACAACATCCACTTTCATTTCATAGTGAACAAGATATTTGATTCAATATGATTCTAATTATATAAAAAACAAGAATTATCATGTTCTCAATGTTTAATCCATTGTACATTCTATTAGGGGTTCATCATGAACATGATAGAGAACACCATTTACACCACACATGACCAAAAATTCAAAACAATTTGAATAGCTACTACAAGGATAAAAGAAATCTCAAAAGGGAAGAATTGTTAATTCCAACAATAAAGCATAAATGTGCACAATTACAACAATAAATCAAGTGTGACCAAGGGTCACAAAATAGATAGATGGAAAATTTTGGTGACTAGACCAACCATGAGAAAATTAAAAATTCAATGCTAGTCATTACAAAAATTAGAAACTTCAATAACCAAAATAAAGCATCAAAATTAGAAAACACTATTACGTGAAATGAGTGACTAATGTTATCCACATTTGAGGGTGTAAAGAGCTACACAACACCTTGGGAGTACAACATCCAAGGTGCATTAGAGAGAATTCTCAAGCACACCATGCGAGCTAGCCTTTTAGGAATCCAACACAATACATACATAAATCACCAACTCACTTAATCATTCAATGGTACCACACTAAGAAAATACACTTCATTAAGACACAATCACATAATTATGCAAGAAGGCATATGTATGGTTTCCTATGAAATCCACAAAAGTTTCTTTTCCACACAAGGGTAATGCTCCACTCAAGCACCACATTTATGAGGGAGTTACAATCACAAAGCATAAGTTACACACATATTCACACCCAACAAACATCTATCAAGATAAAGCTAGCTCTAATTAACTATTAGGCTCAAAGCCAAGGAATTTTACATGTTCACTCATGTAAGGAAAAGCTAACATTCTACCATGAAAAGATCACTAAACCCAAGAAACACACATTTACTCACATCATGCATAACTACCACATGCTATAAAAATGACACCCACATCCTTCATTGGGAACATCACAACTAAGGCTCTAATCCATACCAATACCAACATAATTATCTTAATAAACACCATTCCATTCAATAATTAAACACACACACCATGTAAAAGAGGAAACAATTCCAATTAACCATCTAGGTTCTCATAATAACCTTAGGGGATAAACACAATTTGGGTACCTAAGTCATTGAACCAAATGATATATTACAAGAATAAAAAATTTCTCTTTTTTATGCACTAACAACCATATCATGCATATGATGATGCATTCACACAAAGGAAAATAGACAATTCACTTTCAAACAAGCATTAACATAACATCAATGTATTTTCCCACATATTAGGCATATGCCACACACCACTTCCACATTCAATGCATCATTCACATGAGATAGTTTACAATTCTTAATCATGAGGGCCAAGACATTAAAACCCAATTCAAATCAAAATATTCCACAATCACACCTTCCAAAGAGGAAACATAAGCATAAATAGGATTGCATAAGGGTCACCACAAATTCACACACATCGAGCATCAAATATCAAGAAGGTCATCACATATGAGAGAACTTCTCGACAAATCAAGGGAGTACTAATATTCACAACAAACATTCCTCATAAATATCATATTAGGGAAAACCAAGCAACATCATCCACTACAAAAAAACACACACAACACACCAAGGCCTAACACATGATCAAACACAACAAGAAACCCATAAAAGAGTGATAATTTCCCATCATATGAGACTCTCAACTAGAGGTATCTTCCTTCCTTGATAAGTGTAATAAGGCCTAGGAGGCACCCTTCCTCCACAAACACATTGCTTAGGTTGGTTCACATTGAACCCTTTAAAATACCATACAAGGCATCCAAGAAAGAAGCCAAACAACTAACTCTCAACAATAAGAACTTGAGTAACCACACATCAAGCAAAAAAATCACATAGGAAAGAACATGAACTAGATATCCTAGCACTACAACATGAGCTCTAATACCAAATGTAATGCCCCAAGCCAACACACCTAGGATAAAACCTGATGGAATGCTTTTTTTAAACAACAACAACAATACCATTTATGTGAAGACAACATGTCACACTTGCACAACAATGTGCACACAAGTGTTGTGTGAAACACAACGATACAATCATGATGATAAAAATAACAACCTCACCATTGCATAAGAAATCTGGCACCATCGAAAGACTTAACAATTATGGGATAAATCCACCATGACAAACCTACGAGAGAAGAGACAACATCTACACAATAATTGGTTACTACCCTACGACCAAGTTCTCTCATAACACCACACAAGGATAGGATGATGGGATCATTAACCTCCCATCCAAACCTAGACACACTTTACAAATCTAACAACATTCTTGAAAACCAACACAAACAACGAAATGCCTAAGAACTAACACCACTTGACTAGATGATGAAACTGATAATTTCCCAAATGAGTGGGATGAGGGTACATTCACCTCCAATTCTCTCAACCATAACCTCAAACAACACTAAAAACAAGGACCAACATTTATAAGAGCCTAATTGACTAGGAGGTACAAACCCTCCACCAATTGGAATGATGAAATGATGAAACAGACACCAAATGACACTAGCGCCTAGGGAAGACACTAATGTCTAGGAGTTATAGTTTGATTCTAGCGTTGGAATCCTAACCTAGCACTGGAGTCCTAACTGAGTGTTGTTTCTTTAGGCAAGTGTTGGTGTATTTAATAGTGAATAAACCCAAGCTAAGGTTTGGTCCACAAGACATGCCAAACACCCTAGACCTACGACTACACCCAACAAATAATAGACTCAAAAAGCGATAAAATGACTCAAGGCCTAATAAAGAATTCTATCTCCCGAGTGCATGACATATAAGTCACGTGTAAGAGAAGGTTTATAGGGGTCTTGTGACCTCCTCTAACCTCCAAAATACTACCCTAAACAAGGACAAAGGAAAGTTGGATTCCACACCTTAGCCCGTTTGCAAGATCACTCAAGGGACCCCTAAAAGGTACCCAAACATGTCAATTCTCAACAACACATAATACAAAACTTGAGAGATGACTTAACAAAAGAATCAAACCAATTATTGAATGTTTTCTAACTTAGGATTCATTTTAAACCTAAATCCAAATGCTCACTAACTCCATTTATCCATATTGCTATATAATTGAAAGAACAAATGCATTGACATGCATGATCGGCTCCCATGTCAAATCACATAAAGGAACTCATGATACCAATGAATCACATCCACTTAAGGAGGTCCAATAACATATTACAATTAAAAGAGGGATCAAATGTCCTTAAAAACCAATTCAAAAAATAGAATAACTAAAATGGGAACCTTTACCTCTTGATCACAATCCTAGAACTCTTTCCAAGATCCTTGGTCCTCAACGATGGTTTCCATGTCACCCAACAATTTAGTACCCTTAGGTCCACTCTTTTCATGCTAGGAGATAGTCACATGCACCACAAGCATACTCACACTAAACACAATGGGAGAAGGCTTACACATGTCATACACACAATATGCACTCAACATGCACATCATATACAATAGGCATTCAACATGACAAGATGAATCAAGTACAAAACCTCATTAGGAAAAAACACTAATGGAATACAAGAAAACACTCACATTGGGCACACTCACCAATGGAGTCAACAATAAATCCTCATTGGTCAAATTCACCAATGATTGGGAAAATTTGCTAATGGTATAAACATACAACTCAAGGCACACACATGAAAACACTAGGATACGATGCTAGAGAGGATGCATGGAGTGTCATTGCAAAGCTCACTAGTATGGTTAAGAGGAGCTGGGTGTGATCAAGTCACTCGTTAGGGAACCCAGATTGCAATTCCAAGAGCCCTTAGGGTAGGCATGCCTTCCACATTCATACCTAAGTCTATACGAGAAATACATGCATGATGGGGAAACATTATCTTGATTAATTTTATTACCCAAATGTCATTAGTTTTTACTTATTAAGGAGACCCCCTAACCAGATATCCAACAAACCACTTTGTGTTGGAAAAAGTTGGGAGTCAATCCAGCATGAATCTCTAGTACCTTCATCCTAGGCTCATCATGACTCATGACAAAAGAGTGTGGCATGAAAATAATGCATAAAAACATGACATAATAATTGTCTCATGAAATTGAAAACATGATCTTAAAACAGTCCTTATGAAAATCCATTAAGGAGAATCTGACTCCCCCAAAATAAATCATTCAACTTCACTTTTTAAATTCAAATTTTCAATTTTATTTTGAATGCCAAAACCCAATATTTACATGCAAACTCCATCAATGGAGCTTCAAATTTTCCATTATTCAAAAACTCAAAATTTCAAAAAATGAAAGGTGCCCTTTTGATTCAAATATGAACAACAATTGATTCATGTGATAAAATTCAATTTATGATCATTTTAGAAAATTTTGACATTATGAGGGCACAATTTGGACAAAATTAAAAAATTTACAAAATAATATTATCTAATCAAATTTGAAAATTTAACATGCGTTGGGGAGATTTATATTCCCCTAATGATAATCATTGCATCAAGTAGAAAAAATAATGAACAAAGAGGGATAAATCAACACTTACCCATTTTTCACTTGCATAACCAAATCACACAAAATTCAAAAAACATCAAGAGAGATGAAGAATTCACACACATACACAATCCCCTTCCCATTCCTATTTGATCTAAAACAATTCCCATCCAATTCCATTCCCAATTGCACCCACAATTACAAACTTCCAGAATTGGGAAGGAGAGGGTTTTGAGAGCCCATTTTTCCCAAAACAAAAGAATGAATTAAACAATGACTTTCTAATTCCTTTTTATTTTGTTTTCCCTTTTCATATTTTCTTTATTTTTTCTCAAAATTTATAATTTAAGAAAAAATAAACATTCAACACAAACATTTACATTTATTTTTCAACACAGTTAAATTGAGCATTAACATTCCCAACTCCAAAGAAAATTTTCTAGAAAAAAATCACTTAATTATATTTCCCCCTTTTCACAAAAATAACACATTGGATAAAAAAATATTTTTACTTCATCAAATATTCTTACAATTGACAAAGAATTTAAAGTATCATTTAATCCTTAAAATTTTCATTTAATATTAATTTAGAAGTTTAAACTATCAAGTTAAATCATCCATTTATTAGTAACTCACAACATGCACAAATTCCAAAATTACCTTTGATTTGGTTCTAGGTTAATGTAGGGTCAGCATGACACATCCCATACACAATTCGAGTATGATTGAGGAATACAATAGGGAGGTTGAGTGTGACATATCTAAGATAGCCACCATTGGGGAATAGCTAAGACCTATGTAGCTAGGTGGAGAAATAACCTTGTACTTATAACCACTCAATGCACCTTCCAAGCATACCTACTCAATATATAAATAGTCGAACCATAGCATAGTCATCAAATGGGGTACATCATATATAGTAAATCAATGCATCTAAATGATATAAATCATGATAACATTTAATAACATCATAAATATAAATACACACCCTTGAACTGAAATATAATGATAAACCATACATCCAAGCATCGCACATGCATCTAAAGAATTACCACAACCATGAAAATACTCAAGACCTTGCAAGGAACTTGGTATAATACAAACTCACATCACAAGGGTAAAAATGGGAAGGGCATTACACCTTTGCTCTCCAAAGTAACTCCTTGGAAAGTATTTTTTTATGTTCTACTAAAAAAAATCTTTTACATAGCCTTCTTGGAACATACCCTTTTGTATTACTATTTCATTTAGATTTTTTAATTCTTTATCTATCCACTCTTTTTCCTTGAAAATGTTTTTAAAAGATGTCTTGTTCCACTCTTAATTTTATTTTTAAATAATATATCTTTGTGGTGAAAAAATAGATGTTTGTACCAAATTTCTTGGGTGCTTCTTCCCTCCATTTTTTCATTAGATTCACCAAATAGTATCTCTACAACCACATCCTTTCAAACTTAAAGTAACATTTTGTAGGGGGCGACTCTTCCTTAATTTCCAATTCAAAAAGGAAGCAATATGAAGTTGGTATTAGTAGTATCTTGGATTACAACCCAACCATTTCATTTATCCATTGTTGTGTGTACAAAAAATAATCTAACCTTTTAGATATGCTAGTGGATCCTAACCTTTGATTCATCCATGTTTATTGCCTATTCTTGGGCGGAATGTCTCCCAATCCAGCTAATTCGATAAAATGCCTAAAATCCTTCATCACCATAGTTTCTATCTACAAGCCCTCACTCTTCTCTTCTATCTTCAATATCACATTAAAATCCATTCCCATTATGATTTTATCATCTTTGTGATTTGTCAAATGGGTAGGGTCTCTTTTTTCTTCTATTTTTGTTAGACCTAGATAGGAAAAATAATAAATATCATATCAAAGGAAAATTCCTTAGCTTTTCCATTATCAAGTTTTTTTCCCTAATGATCATCTACATATCAAATTTGCTGAGGTTCCCCAATATGCCCAATCCTCTCACCAATTTGATGACATTTGAAAAAAAATCCTCTCCATATTTTTTAGTGTTTGAGTAAATTGTTTGAATCTTCTAATCCAAGCTTAGTCTCCTTAAGGAGAACAATATCAACCAATATCTTTCTAAATGACACTTGGTCATGTGTTTCCTATTAGGGGTGTTTAAGCCCCTAACATTCCATATTACTACCTTCATTTCTCTCCAAGGGAGGTGTTTCCTCAAATCTCAACATGTATTCTTTTATATTGGTTAGGCCCTTCTTAATTGCACTCTCCTCCCATTTCTATTTTTGTTTTTTTTCTCCCCTTCTTATTATCCACTCTGATTCCTTGTTCTAGGGCTCTAGATTCGATTGGATAATATATCCAGATCTACAATTCCTATTTCATCATAATGTGAAAATCCCTCTTTTGACCACTAATCTTCCTCATTCAACCTATCCCTTTTTTTAGCTTATTTCCCTCTCTCCTTTTCTATTTGTGGGTAATCTATCACTTTTTATCTATCTCCTTTCCTTTGGTACCATGTGATGGGTTCCTAAATCATCCTTTAAATGATACTATTTAGTTTGATATTCCCCAAGGAGTTGTTGAACTTTCATATGATCCATGACATTTCCTAAGATAAAGTTATTATAATGCACTAGACATAGTTGTTAATGTTTTTATAAAATATTTACATGAATACATGGTTGTTGATTAAGATGTGATGAAATAATGTGATTAAATTTGATGAATAGGTGTTTTTGTAAAAATATTCTCAATTTGCAATAAGAGAGAAGGAGATGAGATAATCATCAACAAAAATAATGGGAATACTTGTAGCCAAGACGTTCACAATAACAATGAGGGAAGTATTCCTACAACCAAAAGAGGATGTGGGTTTGCAACAACTTGCATCATGTAAACTAGTGTTGAGCTGGCCACAACTAAGGAGAATTGAGTAGTTGCATTAGTCTTCTACTACCAACAAATGACTGTTGAATCAAGGACTCTTATTCTACATTTAATGCTAATTTTTTTTTCTTACATGATTTTATCATTTTTCTACACATGCCTTCATGACCAAATTTTTTCTTTAATGTTAACAAATACATGAAAGGACTTTATCTCTCAATTATACTCTTCCAAAAAATAATTCTCTCCCTAATTAATAGGGATGAGTGAAAAATATATTGATTAGTCTAGGACTAGTTAGGACTAGTTGGTATGATTTTTCCATAGTCCATGAAGTAGTAGAGCAAGCTTTTGGATTCAACTGTGTTGAATCCAAAAGCTTGTTCTACTAGTTAGGACTAGTTAAGATTATATGTAGTGCAAAGAATAGTGGATCAAAAAAAGGGTTGAAAAATATATTCTCTATTTTTTTCTATTTTCAAGCAAGTAATTAAATATCTAGCAAGTTCTAATTTTTGTGAAGTAATCTACATGAAGCTTTGATTGTCGGTTAATTCTCTATTATAACAAATGCACATACCAAAGTCAATGCCCACTTGAGGTACAATGTTATTCTGTATTGTGATTTGTTAATATTCTTGCATCTGATTGTGAGTTAAAATAGTTAAATATTCATATTTATGTAGTAGCTGTTGATTAGTGTTTAATATATGGGTGATCCCACAATAGTGGGTTACACTATTTGGCCAAAATTGACATTGAAATGAACATTTGAACTAAATCTTCACTTTCAGACACCTATAGTTGAGAAACCGTGAGGAATTTGAAGATGATGCAAAATAGTGATTTGTGACATTTTTTCTGTAGATTCTAAATATATATTTTAAAAAAAATTGGAATCAAATTGCATTTCTTTTTCCATCTCCTTTGATAACTAGTTTTTAATAGTAAACATCATTTTTAAAGAGTGATGTGTACTTAAACCACATAAATTTTTTTTTATGAAGGATAAAATTCTAATTTTTTTGAATTTTGATTTGTATCTACAATATCTAGAGGATGCATTTTGGTTTCATAATTTTTTTTTATAGGTAAGATAGGGATTATATTAATATAGAAAAAAGTTGCAATACCATCTGCAATGCAAATATCAAAATGTAGAGACTCTCTGCCATAACTTGATTACTAGACCACCCTCGCCATACCATACCATTGAAAAATGCAACATAGCACTAAGATATTTAACTTAGACCATTACCAAGCATGCCACCACCAACCAAAATAAAGATATATATATCCAAAAACCCGACCCCAAAATATAGAAACATAGTATAAGCTAATTGACAATATACTTGACCCCAAACCTAACTAGACTTTCCAAAACCAAGAAACCCATTATCTTGGGAAAATGATCTAAAATTTGAAATCCAACTGCCGCCCAGAGCAGGAGGAAGCTTCAACACCACCTACAAATAGCCAATCCCAACCGCAACCAACTGTTTGTGCTCCACCAAAGCCATACCTTTAATATCGAGGACAAATGGATTGTAATTCACTACTTCTCCCAATACATGAATCAACGCCAAGTCACACGCTTGAGGGACACCCTTTCCTGGAGAAATGGCATAGAGAGTTTCATCTAATTCAACTAGTTGATCCACTTTAAAGGATTTCCTTATCTAATCCTCAACATCCTTCTTCACCATTCTAATATCCAGTAGCACTGCCAGGAAGCACAATGTGATGTTGATGTCCACTTGATATGACTCTGAATCCTCCATGAATCCCTTCCCCAGAACCATTTTCATCATGGTAAGGATGAGAGAATACAATTTATTGAGGATTCTCTTCAACCTTTGATCAGAGATAGCCCCATGGAATTCCATTTGCCTTACCATGCAATCCAATTAGATTTGTGTATCCCCCAAATGCTCATTAGAGTCTCGATGGACATATGAACCACAAACTTAGAGAGCTCATCGATCAAACTCCACAATTGCTTATACACACCTGGATAAACAAAACTTCCAACCTTTGACATATATAAACATAAGAAATTAAATTTCGTGTCCTCAAGGGTATCATGCAATATGTTGTGATCCGTACTTACCATAATTAAACTGAGCTTGATTGTTCATGCCCCATTGAAAAAAACCTGTAAATAATGTGAAAGCTCCGCCACATGCAAGAAAATCACAATGCATGATCCCAATGCTCATATGAAAATACTAACTGAGTTATGAATGTTAGTTTCATATAACCTCTTACACCTTCATCATTTATTTTAAAGGAATACAAACTTAAATTGAATCTGGGTGCAATAATTATTCATTCAACCACCGTCATCCTCCCAAGGTATCATTTCCAAGTTGGTAGCCAGCTGAGTCACCACATCTAAACCCTACCATGCCAGCAATTGAAGGTTGAGGAAGCTCTTCACAACTCCGTTTGTGAAGAGAAGTAGTGAAACAAGAATGCAAATATGGGATGAAAAAACATCATTATCAACACAAACTTCAGACTTTTCACAACCTTAAGTGTGGAAAGTCACCCGCCCAACCACCCACTAGCTCTGCATTGTAGAGTCAATTGTTGATTTCTTTGATTATTATGCCATCATCCCCCTATTGGATAGGTGATCTACCTCATAGTTACCTTCCCTTAGAGTATGATTCAACATAACTAGATCAAAACTGTCCATGAGACTTAACGTAATTTCCAATTTTGTTCCAAGCTTCCAGTTTGTCACTTTACTAGTGTGTAACACATTGATTGCCAACAAGGAGTCTCCTTCAATTACCACTTTCCTCAATTTTAACTCCTGGAAAAGACCAAGGTTGAGTATCAAATCTTGAAACTTCATCACATTTTTGGTCCCAACAGGGAGAGGTTCAACCAATTTTCTCATATTTTTTCCATTCCAGTCTTACAATACATCTGACCCCAAAAATGTCTAGATTCCCCCTAACAACCCAGTCAAAGTTGAGCTTAAACCATCCAGCTTCTAGAGGAGCCCAACAAACCTTACTTTTGTTTGATTTAGTCTTAGGTCCACCATCCCCAACAAATGGAGGAACCTTCAACCCACGCCAATTTCTTGTCATATTTGCATCCCAGTCTATAAAATTGATCTTCCTAGGATTCAGGTCCCCAAATCTAGAGTTGATTAGTTCCACTATACTTGCCTCAATCTTATTCAACAATGATTGAAATGACATTTATTTTCCCTTGAAAATCCATCTATTTCTCTCCTTTTAGATTTCCCAAATTAACATCAACGAGCTAGCTATCTAGAGATAGCTAAACATTACTTTCTTATGGAGTATTGGCCAACCATTTAGCATCTATAGTAGATTGTTTCAAAGTGTAGATTTCCACCGAATCTTGGAGAACAACCAATGCTAGCAACTCTACGTGAATGGACAATTTAGAAAAAGGTGGTCCCTAGTTTCTTCTTCCTATTTACATAAAACACATCTGGAAGGGCCATTATATCCCATTTTATGAACCTATCTACTGTGAGAACCCTTCCTTGTGAAGCCACCCAAGTAAAAATTCCTACCTTCGGAAGACATGCCTTATTCCAACAGAGGTTGATGGGTAGAATATGCACACTATCTCTATTAACGGTCAACATTTTATACTCGTCCTTTGTATTATATTCACCATTTGGTGAAGCATTCCATCTTAGATTATCTTGTCCCTATCCGAAAAAAATATTTCGACTACCCACAATAGCCTCGTATAATTCCACTGACCTTGCATCGAGCCCCAAATTTTGATGGCTCTTCCATTGATAATTATGGTGTCTATGTTGAGTTGAGACCATATAATCTCTTACCTTATCCCCCCATACCTGTTTTGTGATCCTTTTGATGTGCTCTAAATCAGCTCTGTCAACAAGTTTGTGGAAACCTTCCCATGAGTCTTTCTAGAATAACGTTAACCACCCATCCTTTATTTCCCAAGTTAAATGTTCTAATATCAAAAATTTACAATTTTGCATAAAATTCCAAATCCTTGACCCACAAGGAAGGGACCTAGAAGTGAAGACACTATTCACATCACCAACCAAGTATTTTTCCCTCAAAATTTTGACCCATTTGAGATCACGTTTTGTGTGTAAATCCCATTAAAGTTTTGCTCCTAGGGCTTTGTTTTGAAGGAGTAAATATTTCATACTAGCACCATCCACCTCTTTCCTCTTGCAATTTTTTTTCTATTCACCAATGGATACTTGTGCTGATTTGAATTTCCTTGCCAAAAGAAGTTCTTCATTTTTTGATTGAGATCTTTTCTTGCACCGACAAAAAGTGGAAGATAAGAAATCGTGTAAATCGGTAAGGCTACAATTATCGATTTAAGCATTGTGAGTTTGCTGGCCCAAGATAGCATACGACTTTTCCAAGAAGCCATTTTTTTCACCTTCTCAACTAGTGGGTTCCAAAGGTTTCCAAGATGTAGACCCTTGGCAAGGGGTAGCCCTAGATATTTGCAAGGGAATATACCTTTTTTGAATTTCAAGATCCTTAAAATCTGAGTTTCTTTGCTAGCATTGGTTTTGAAGAAAAACACTTCTGACTTTGCTATGTTGACCTCTTTCCTAGAGGCCAACAAATACTTATCCAAAATACTCTTGGAGCTCCTTGCCTCTTTTTCTTGGGAAATTCCAAACAACATTATGTCATCAACAAACTACTGATGAGTGACCTTAGGTAGATCACTTGTAACCTACAACTTTTCCACCTTACCATTGCTCCAAGCTTTACTGTTTGATCTCCCTAGCACCCCAGTCATAATAATAAATAGGAAGGGAGAAAGAGGATCTCCCTATCATAGACATCAAGAAGCATTAAAGAAGCCTTCTAGAGATCCATTTCATAGCATCAAGTACCTAAGGCAAGCAATCCACCCAAAAATCCAATCAAGCCACACCTTGTGGAAGCCAAAGGCTTCCATAACCTTAAATAGAAACCTCTATTTAACACTATCGTATACCTTCCTGATGTCAAGTTTTATTAGCATGGATTGTTTTTTTATCTTCTAAATGGAGTTCATAGCTTCTTGAGAAATTATGACCCCATCTAGGATTGATCTACCTAGGACAAAACCCGTTTGCTCCTCCGAAATAATGTCTGGCAAGACTTTTTTTAACCAGTTTGCCACTATTTTGTTAGAATCTTGTAGATAGTGTTGCAAAGAGAAATTGTTCTATATTCCTCTAGAGTTTAAGGCCCCTCCTTCTTTGGTATTAATGAAATGAATGTGTTGTTGATTTCCTTGAGCACCCATCTAGAGCTTCTTGAATCCTCTATAGCTTCTGTTACCTCCTTGCTAATAGTGTCCAAACATTTTTGGAAAAAGGCCATCAAAAAACCATTTGGGTTGGGCACCTTGTCAAGATGTAGCTAGAACAAGGCATCTTTTACTTCTTGTTTAGTGAATTTACTATTTAACAGGCCATTTTGAGCATCAAAGACCAAGTTCAATATGCATCAAAGACCTCTCTACGTACCCAAATTAGTACCATCCCAATCATTCAATAGGTTATGAAAGTATTCTACAGTGGCACCCTTAACTTCATCAATCTTTTCAAGAGATCTACCATTTGTAGTTTTGATGCTCATTATCCTATTAATCTCCCTTCAGAGCTTGGTGGAATTGTGGAAGTATTTTTTGTTTTTGTCTCCTACATTTAACCATATTTCCCTGGACTTTTGCCTCCAAAAAATATCTTCTTTGGCCAAAATATCACTTAATTTACTTAACAGTTCTTTTTCTTCAAGGAAGCTATGGCTGTCCATGCCATTATTGATTAAATTTTTTGATAACAACTTTAGAGTCTCCTTATTCTTCCTTTTTTCTTCAAATATTTTTTTGAAACATTCTTTATTCCAACTTTTCAAATTCTTCTTGATTGATTTCAGCTTTGCTACTATATTGAACATCTTAGATCCACCAGGTTCACATTTCGACCACCAATGCTTAATGAGATCCATGAAATTTGGGTCTTTAAACCAAATGTTCTCGAATTTGAATGGGCACCTAGTAGGACCCCTTTCCCCAACAATTTCCAGAAAGACAGGGAAGTGATCAGAGCTTGACCCAAGCATAATCTTGCAATCCAAAGTGAAGGGAAAGACTTAAGTCACCTTTGAAGAAAAACCTATCCAATTTTTTTGTAATACTGCAAAAACCTTTCCTCCTGTTTGTCCAAGTATATTGGCCATTCCCCATTTGTGGCTCAATCAACAAATATCTTTCTAAAAAGTTCTCGAAATCTAATTGAGATTGCAATTTTCTCCCCACACCTCCCTTCTTATCTTCAGATCTTAGTATTGCATTGAAATCATCCCCAAGATTACAAAATTCAAAACCAGGGTTGCTACAAACTATGTCCAACTCTCTTCAAACTTGCCTTTTTTGAATGCAAGTAGTTGGTCCATAAGCATTGATAAGTAAGAAACAAAGATTGGAGGCAAGAATCCTTACCTTGCATGCGATCCAGTGCCTACTTGCCACTACTTCCTCTATTACCACATTGTGTGGTCTCCACAAAATAAAAATCCTGCTAGAGGGCCCTTCAACATTTACCCCGAGCATTCTCCACAATTTGATTTTCCTACCAAAATTAACCTTTCCTTCTCACCTAACTTAGTCTTCTGAGCAAACATATGTCCACCTGGAGTGAGTCCAATTGATTCTAAATTAGGCATCATTTATTAGGGAAATTTAAGCCCCTAACGTTCCAAGTTATAATTTTTATTGTTGTTCAAGAAGGGCATCACCCTTCCCTACTTTCAACATTTCATTAATCTTCAACTACCCATTGGCTTCCCTATCCCACTTGAGCTTATCCTGATTGGGGATCCTGCCCCTTTTTTTACTTTCACCACAATCAAGGGAGGATTTGAGTGCATCCTTCTAACAAATACCCAGTTTACCTTGCTCAAATTGTGTCGTCAAAGAGAATTTTTGTCTTTTGCATGATTTATGAATATTTTCAATCTCATTTGGATGCAAATCATCATATTCTAGATTTGGACCTTCTATCCATTCCTCAAACAAAGCATTCACATCAAGAGAAAGCTATCCACTCTTGGAAACTTTTGCATATTCAACAAGTTCATTGCTGACCTTGATAAGGGAATTAAGATCTTCTCTGATGTTGTTCCCCAAAAAATCAATGGCCTTAGATATATTCAGATCTAGCTCCTTCCTTTGGTCAACAAAGTCCATCGGTTTAACCACACGTGCTTTCTCCTCATCTAAATTGTTCGGATCTACCTCCTAAGCCTTCGAGGCTACATTAGCAGATGAGTCAACCTTAGTGGAATTGGAAGTATTGCCCATATTCGGGGAATGAAATGAGTTTCTATGATGATCTGTTGTAGGGTGTTTGTTGGGAAGTCACCATCCCAACGTTATGACTAATTCATTGTTGGGGTAGGGATCCAAAACTTTATCTGTGACCAATTACCCCAATCTATTATGAGATTGATCTCCCACCAATGCTGACTGTTGGGTTTGTTTTCAACATAGATTCTAACATAGGTGTTGATGCCATTCGGGTTTAGTCTTTCTTTTGCACACAATTAAGTTCTCAAATTGTTGCCAATATCTTCCAAAATTTTTGGTGCCCAAAATTCCAAGGGTAGATTGGGAAACTTAAACCACTCTTGGATTGATTCCATGTTGTGATGGAATGGATCAAAACCAGCCATCCATCTGCAGATGTAGAAACCACAACCATCCATGATCCAAACACCATTTTCAATCTCTTTCCTAACATCTTGTGAAGGGAAAATCACCATGAAATAACCATTTTCTAGAACCTTGAAGTGTAGATCCTCACCCCATTTCCCTTGCCACCACCTAACCAGACTATCCCAATTGAGCTCCTTTCCAAACCATCTCACAAAAATCCCTAGACGCTCTACCCGATCTTTTTCAAGTTGGAGTTTGTTTACACATACCACCATTGATTTTCTAAAAGTGTTCCTTGTTGCCATCTTTCCTTTATCCTCCCAGTTGTTGTTGTGCTCAATAGTGCTCGGTCTTCTAAGCAAGATCCAAGTTTTTTAAGCCTTGTCCCAACTCCTTGGATTGTTCTTTCCTTGATTGCACCCCCATCTAGGGTTTCAACTACCAAACTTATCATCCACCCTGCCCCCGAATTTGTTATTTTTGTTCCAATGCCCTTGGTGTCTAGGTCTAGGGGATTGAGATTATCATACTACTACTTCACTCTCCAACCATAACCCTTTGAGGGTTTGCTTCCTTGCCCCAGATACTTCCATTCACTGTGCTTCCTCCATTGTTCGTTGGCCACACAATCTTTTATCTGGTTAGATGAGAATTCTGCTTCCACATCCCACACCCAGCTTCCTTGTTCTCTACTAACACCCAATTCCCCGTCTTGAAACTTCTTGTTCACCTCTAACCCATCATGAATTGCTGCATCGAACCCCTGCTCTACTTATTTTTGCATTCATTCTACTCCTTCGTGCGCCATCATCCCATTATAACAATTAAATTTTGGTTTCATAATGTTTTATTGAATATATTTTTCTTAATTAAGTTTTGAAGTCAAACCAATTACAATTTAGACATAGGTGTGGTATTAGAATCATACATTTTTTTATATGTATCAGAATTCAATTTCTTTTGCTGGAATAAGGACATCAATACCTAGAGGACGTGTACTTTTTATATATATATTTTTTGTTTTTCTATTTTTTCATATGTGTGAAACAAAGACCTTGATGTTCATTGAAAAACCTACATTCAAAAGAAATAAAAAATAAACATAATAATCAAATTAAATATATTTAAAATTATACTTTTTGGGAAGCTTATAATAAGGAATACATACTTACAAAATATAAATTTTAAATGAATTCGTTTGATCCTGTTGTGTGGTCTCACAACACGCCCAAGAATACAAGGCTTGGGGACCCAAGTTGAAAATTAGTGCTTAAGACATATGCTAGTTGGTTGATGGCCTTAGGGAAAATACTCATAAATTTGAAAATCTTGAAAATAATTAATGATCAAGTGTACCGAGTGTCGTGAGTCTGGCTGAACGAATTTTTGGGTAATTCGAGTTCGAGTGAATGATCATGATGAGTTCATGAAAAAAAATTAACGAGTTGTTGCAGTTGGGAGTCAAAAGCTCGTAGGACTAAAAAGGCCGGTAGATGGCGGAAGTCGAGTTGGGATTTGTTCTGAGAAGTGTAGTACATTGACTAGTCAGGTTTTAAAGGCAGTCGGGTAATCAGGTGCTAGGTACTCGGTACCCAGGTAAATGGTGTATTGATGCAAGAATGTTCAAACTTGTTGTTTGGTTTTTATCGAATGCACAAAAAATTTGGGGACCCACCTAAAGTTGACAGTTACATGAGAAGATATTAAAGTGTGATACTTATGAATTGGTTTTAAAAGGATTAATGATAATGATGGTTTTATGCTAATAAAGTTTTTATTAATGTTTTAAAAGGGGATTGACTTGTGGAATTTTATGCACAAGAGAAATAGGTTGTTGTACAATGGTCAACTATGGACAGTCAAGCAAACTTGGATTGCGAGCAAATCTAAAAATATCACACAAGCTAGATGGCATACTCTAGAAGTTCATGTGAGGAAGAAGTGTATGGAGAAGAAATGTGAGTAACTGAGGAACCAAAGATCCAAGTATTACACATGCGATGAAGGAGATGCCAAGCTCCAGGGTGATATACTTATGGGAATTTTTCCTGAAGCCATAGCTTGGAGGTAGGAACATAGGGATAATGGATTAATTTTTTTATATCAAGTTGATCACTTTGAATAACCAACCAGTTCCTACATTTTGTTTGAAGACTAAGTTGATAATCTTCTCAATCCAGTTTGATATCCTGATTGTATCTTAAAGACATGAGTCCAAAAGTTTCAAGTGCAGAAGAAAGTCAAAGTTTAAATGTTAACTTGTTCTAGAAGTTTATCTTGTCAACTGACCTGTGCCACGTGCTATCATTTGATTCATTCCTTTGATTCTCTTTCATGCATTCTGTTTGAACTCTTTGGTCTCCTTATTTTTATAAAAGAGCCAAGAGTTGTTTTATTTTGTTAAATTCATAATTGTTGATTTCAAAGAACTAAATTTTTTGCAATTTTTATTCTTTTTCCTATTTTTTGTTCCATTCTAGACTAAAAACTTGTATGTTTCATTTGAAGTTAACTAATATCAAGGCCAATTCAAAGCTATTTCTTGATACAAAATCATACATAGTTGATTGTTTGTTCCTATCAGAAAAGCCTATGTGTTGCACCAGATTTGGGTGCATACTAACACTATTTGATGGAAAATAATCCTTATTTCTTTAAACCCTTGCATCATTTTATGCCTAGTTGTGAAGCAATCTAGTGAAGTATAGAGCAGTTTGCTTTTATTTAGTTTATTTCTTAAGGCATGTGTGGATAATACCTAGGAGAAATATTTTAAATTTCAATATCTTTTATGCTTTGTTTTAGATTAGATGTTTAATATTTTTTAGAAAATGTTTCAAAATTGATAAATGCGTGGAGTTTTATTATAAATATTTCATTTCCATGAAATTGTAGAGTTATTAATGCTAAATCTGCTTGAATATATGTAATTAATTTGAATTCATGAAATATTATCATAAATATTTAGTTTCATGAAGTTTATAGGTGACATGTGAGTGATCAAATTGAGCTTATGTTCCCATCCTTTGGATACCAGCTAACCTACAAAACAATAGACCCCTCGTGTTTAACAATAATTTACACAACAAACCCTGAGTGAACCTAGTGCATCAAGACCTGACATTCTTGAGCCTTAGGATTGAACTCAGATGACCTTAGATTTAGGTTTTCCTAATGGATCTTTCAAGTAAAGGTAGTTTCTCACATTCTTTTGTGAGAATTTATCTGCTTGTTGGTGTGCATGTGCAACATCCACGTCAACAGGCGTGGTGCTAAGAGGGTTGTTTTTTGTCCTTAAGCTGATGTTGGTGTCCCTGTCACATAATTGAGGTTCGCTTATGAGTTAAAGGTCTAAGTAAGATTAGAATGGAGAGTGAAAAAGAGATTGAAAAACTCTAGAAAATTGTTAATCGGAAGCTCTCATCCTTGAATTTGTTCACTTTTGGTCAAGTTACATAGTGCATAATTCATGACACAACCAATCATAGTGAAATTGATTGTAAGGTTTTCTTAACTGGGGTAGGTTTGGATATTCATAAGGTGATCCCATTAATGGAGGCATCCTTAAGTGCGAAAAGGAGGGAGCCATTATCGGGTTGGTGTTTGAGTTCTAGAAGAATGTATAACCCTAATGAAAATAGAGTTTTTATCGGTCCAACAACTAGATTAAATAAATTCACTAACCATGATTATTATGTTGAAATCCTAGAAGTTTTATAGGAAAAGAAGCAAGGTCACGAGAATTTGGGAATATCACACTCTAAGTGTGAATATGAAGGAAGTTAGTTATTGCTCTTTGCACATGTGGATGATGGTGAGAAGGAACGGGTGAAACAGGTGGGAGATGCATGCTTTTCACCCTTATTTGCAAATTCATGGTTTAAAAGGGAAGAAAAATTTAATTTTATACAAATGACAAAGTACCAGTCTTTTAATTTTTCTCTCTGATAACTACATAAATCACGTTAGAGTCTAGTCTAATGAGATAAATAGTGGTGTTAGGGTTGAAGACAAGGCATGTTGCCGATGAGGTCCTAAAGGAAGAAATGACCATGCAACAAATACAACCGTTTATGAAATAGATAAAAATGAAATGGAATGACATAAGCAAAGGTTAGATGAAGGTACAAATTCGAGACAATGGAAAAGGTTTGTGCAATTGACCATTCACCAGGTCATTTCCATACATTTTAGAAAAATTGTGGGTAAGTACGCCTTTGAATTTTTATTCATTAAATGCACAATATTCTGAGTAATTCATAGTTACAGTAGGTTATTCAAATGTTATTGAAGTGAATTTAAAGATAAGCCTACTAAAACTCAAACTAAAAGCATTACAAAATTAGTAATGGAGATTAGGGTAAATTGCTTTATTAGGGTAAATTACTTTGTTAGGGTAAATTCACTTTGTTATGTTAGTTTTCTTTGGTAGTTTTTCCCCTATTTTTCTGGTTTGGGTCCCACAATTAACAAATTTGTCTTAACTAAAACACATGATAACTAAATTGTGAAAATATTCCATTGAAAACTAGAAAATATAAAACCATTAGAAGCAAATACACACATGAAGAAGTAAAAGCGAAGTCATTTTTTATTAAAAAATAAAAATTTACATTATATTATATAGTGATAACCTCATATGTACATGGAAATACAAAATTCTCATTATAAGTTGATATCAAAAAAGAAAAAAGTGGGGTTGGCTATTCAAGAAACTATGTTGGAATAGTGGGCATGCTTCTTGGTCAATCAATTTGTTGTGTCTCGTCCCAAAGAAACATATACCCTAGGTAGGCGTTGTCACTATGCTTGTCAAGGTCAGGGGTGTGCAGTGTAGTGAGGAAGGGTAGAAGAGGAACTATTTCTCTCTAGTGCAAAAACCATGGAATGTCCTCGGTCACTGGAATTCCCACGACAGATTGAGCAACAACCAAGATGGTGTCCAAATTCCCTAGGTATTTTGGTCGCACTATCATTATAGCAATAGAATGAACTTTCACTACAAAGAGTCTAAGGTCTAGAAGGGAAGCGACGAACCGTGAAACTAGGTCTAAATTCACCCTATAATAGGACTTGATATTCATAAAAATTTCCCCAAGAACTTGAAACATAGAAAAATAGAGTAATGGTTCAAACACATAGGGTTTTATACTAAATTTGGGATATTTCACCAGACGTACTATAAAAAGAAAGGGAAAATGGGGTGAATGAACCTACCTATTCTTCTATTTCATTCAAGAAATGAGATCCCCCAAGGAAAAATCTACTTTCAACCCTTAGGTGAGTGAATTCTTTGAGGAAACTTGCAATTTCCCTTTTTGTGTTAGGACGAGGGTATAGGTCAAACAACATTTTGGTGAGAAATATTAAAAATAGAAAATCAACTCCAAAATGAAATCCACCAATTGGATTTAGAAGATTAAGCATAAAACTGAAGGAACCTGCAAAGTTTCTAGCAGATATGGAAAGGATAAATGTTGTGTACCTCTCACAAAATGGTGTTTCTAGAAGTTGTCTAAGGACTCATTCACCCTATGGTGAATGGGTCCTAGGTAGGGATCTTCAAAATTTGTTTTCGGGTTCTCTGCTCCTATGTCTGCACTTCCAAATTTTTGATTTTCACATTCAGACAGTTGAAAATGAATCCAAAATCTGAGTTTCTATGAAATGACAACAGAGGTGACAACTTTGACAACTTTGCAATTTTGCACTTTGAGATCTTCAACTTTACTTCAACCTACAAATATGAAACACACAAAGAAAGGGGAAAATTGTTTGTTTTGGTGAATTGGGGTTTGCCTTGGTCAAACCCCATTTTGGTAATTAAACCTTGAGTTGAAACAAAATAGCATGAAAGGGATGATGAATGAACAACTCAATGTCACAACTTAGAAAACCCTTGGATGAACCTTTGAAAATATGAAATATTGATGTTGATCTTGCATGAAGTGGCTTCAATGGTTGTGGATCTTGAACCCTGAATCTTGCTTTGAATATTTGCTTGAAATGATACTTTGAATGCTTGATTGAATCATGAAACCTACATCACAATGTTAGCTCCAAAAACATGCATGAATCCACATAAATTTGACATAATGCTTGGATCTTGATTTCTACAAAAAATGATGAAGAAATCCTCTCTTGAATACTCTTGACAATAATATTGGATCTTGTAATTGAGCTCTCAAAAATCTAATGTTGATTTGATAAAATAACCTTGTATTTATAGTAATTTATCCTTGATTTCTTGAAATTAAACTATCACAAGCCAACATTGAATTATGGATTTGAAAATGTTAAAATACCACCAAAAACATAATTTAAATTTAGGTCCTAGGTCTAAGTGAGGACCCATTAGCCTATGGGAAAATGGGTCCTAGGTCACTCACCTAGGACATACATTGCTCAATGAGAAGTGTTATGTTAAGGCATTAATGAATGTTAGGTTTCCTCTTCGAAAAATGTAATTAATTAGGCTTAGATTTGAATTAAAGGGGCCAATTAAGGAAAATTAACCTCAATTAATTAAAGGAGCCCTAAATAAGTGTGAAAATGTAAAGAGGTACACTCTACACCACTAAAATAAGGCACAATTAAGTCCATTTTAATTAATAGGGCCCTAAACTTAATGTGAATATGTAAAATGAATATCACAACACTAAATTAAGGCATAATTAAGTTTATTTTAATATTAATTCCTAATTAAGTGTGAAAATGTAAAGGGATACATTTTCCTACACTACATTTAGCCCCCACTTTAGTGAGAGGAGGAACCTGCGTCAAACTCGCACTAAAGTAGTCAAGAGGGGTCCAAGTGTACCAATGTGGATGGTATAGGATGACAAAGATCAAGGAGGGTGATCAAGCCCCCAGGATCCAAGATCCCACGTCAAACCAACATGAGCACAAAAGGACACACACAAGGTGTATGGTATGCAACAACAAGACAAGATACACAAACATACAATGTCAAAGACTAAAAGAAAGAAAAACAAAAGGGGTGGATCAAGCCTTAACTGTCCAACGCGATGTGGAACATGTCTTGACTATTTTTCCAAGACGTTCACAAGCAAAACTTGATGTCCGCTATGCAAATAATGCATGCACTCACTCCGGGCTAATGGAACATTAGGTTGTCCACTAGGTGAGCCCCCAAGAAAGTGGCTTAGTGAGAAATTAATGCCAAGTCTAAAGGATCTCACTATACTAACCATACCAAAGCTATCCCTCTGATAAATCCAATAGGGTGCCACAAAAAAAGGTCTTCGGGCTTCACAAGGTTGACAAGCTATATTATGCTAAAAACTTATGAACAAAATGCAAATAGAGGTTTGTTCAAAGGGACTTTGCTTATTTCATGTAAGGTCTCTTCTTAGGAACATCATGCCTAATGTATCCAAGAGAGGAAAATTCAAAGAAATATCATGCTCTCGGAGGATATCAAACCTAACAACACCACCAAGAAAAAGATGCATCACAAGAAGAAAGGAAATCACACAATGAAGCATGAGGAATGTGAAAAATAATGCCAATGTATGCCCCCACTTTAAAGAAATTGCTACACCATTGCTAGGAGAAATTTACTTTAAAGTAGCCAATATTCAATGCTAAACAATAAAGAATGCATGAGAGCTTATTCAAAAATCCTTATGCCAAGTCATATGTTCCCAAATAAAGTTGCATCATGAATAAGGGGTTGCCCCAAAATGCAATGCTAAACATAGGAAGAAAGTATGCCACACATGAGCCCACTTAAGGCATGCCATCCACATCCCAAGGTTGCTCTTATATATACATGGAAGGTGTTCAACTAGCCAAAAGAGACAATGACAAGTGTCATACAAGGACAAGGCTACCTAACCCCTCTTCCCCACTTAGTGCAAGACAAAGGTGAGTCGAGGTGATTGATGAGAAACATGATAGAATGAAAATCAATATCAATTAGAGGAACTAGGTGATTTAACACAAGAGCTCCAAAATCCTTAAGATGTTGAATTTTATTACCCAAAGCCTTACATTCATTAGTAGAATGACCATGAACTCTATGATATGCACAAAATGAAATCTTGTTGTAAAATTTCTTTCATGTTTTTGGAGGGAGAGATATCAAACAATCTTGGAGGAGTCTCGACAAGATACTCTCTTGATCAATAGTAGAAGATGTTCCTTTCTTTTGTGACAAAGATATCTCTTGCTTAGTACAAGGTGTCATACTTACACAAGACTCTTTAGAATGTGAGATTTTGTACTCTCCTCTAAGGGAAGGCATAAAATCTAATGAACTCCAATCATTACTAAGAAATGTCCTAGGAGTGTTTTGTGTGATGAAATTGATATTAAGTGAAGATTTCTTTGTTTCTTTTGTTTCTTTCAAGGGACAATAACCAAGACCACTAGTTGTTTCTATTAGTTCAAGATGCACCAATGTTAGAGTTGGCTTAGGAGAATCTTTTGTAATAGTTTTGGTATTAAGTGAAGGATTTTTTGATGCTTTTGTTTCTTTCGAAAGATAATAACCAAGACCATTAGTTGTTTCTTGCATGTTAGGCTCTATAGGGACACAGATACCTTGTTCTCTAGCACCACATCCTTTTCCACTATAACCAAGTTGTTTCAAAATTTTGTAACCTCTTCCATAAATATTTTCCATTTCTTTTGGATTTGGTGGCCGCTCATAATTAACTTCATCAAATTTTGTTGTGTAATTTGCTTCTTCTTCTAAAATGGTTGAAGTGGATGCTTTCAAAGGTTCTATTGAATTTTGTGTTGACATTACCACTTTTTCTTTTCCCTTTTCAGACTATTTTGTTATGATCTTGTATTCTCCCATGAATGTAGGTGTAAAATCTAAGGAACCCTAATCATCTTTAAATAACTTTGTGACTTCTTCAATATAATTTTCTTTTTCTTTCTCTTGCACGAGTTCCACTTGTGTAGTTAGTGTCAATGCTTTCAAAGGATTTTCCTTGTCTTTCCCAATGAGAAAAATATTTGGTTCAAGTCGGCCTCGATTATGTACACTTTGTTGTTGTAGACATACTTCATTTTACGATGAAGAGTAGAAGGCACCCCATTCATTTCACGAATCCATGGCCTACCTAGAAGAAGGTTATATGAAAGATTGTGAGGCATAACATGGATAGTAGTTTGCAAGGTAGCTTTCCCAATGGTAACAGGTAATCATAAAAATAGGTTCATGATAGATTGTTTAAATCACAATTTTTGTTTTTCTTATTGCCAACAAAGGAAAACTGTTTGTGGAACCCAAAACTTCTTGAAGCCTTCAAATAAGTCTACAAAGAATTTGAATCTGGATCATGAATCCACCAAATACAAAAAATATAAACAACTATGTCCAACCAAAATAGAAATAACTTTCAATTTTTTGTGGATCTAATTTTATCTGCCACTGTGCCTTGTAGTCAATGTAAAATCCATGTAACAATGCTTGTGATGAAAATATCTTTATTTAGTGTGGCCAATTGACTAGAAGTTTGCCACAATTTTATTGAAAAGCATTAGAATGAAAATGGAGAATAAACTTGCACTAGGGGAGAGGATCCAATACTTGAGCATGTTTCAATAGTTGTTATAGCATTTGTTGATTTAATGCCTGATATTTTTAACAATATTGGACCAATCGTTGTGACTTTAAATTCATTAGTGTTGATGATGAATATTCACAATTGAATAAAATATATTCCTTAGATCTAAAAAGCAACAAATCATGTGATACCACATCAACACACAAATACAACATGACTTAGTGCACAACTATCAGTATCACTTTTTTGGGGCCTTTTTGTACACCTTGACAAAAAGCATGTTGATGTGGCATCATTTTTGATGATGTGGCCCTAGAACCTTAGTTATAAGTATGGACTTGCCAAGTAAGCTACTGTAAATATAATTGGGAGTAATTTGTAATTTCCACATAGGATTTTGAGAATTATGAAGTTAGGGTTCTCAACTACCAGGTCCTCTCCCCTATTCAATAGCAATGCTTCACATGTGACTGCAATCAACACAAATTTTGAGTTTCATCTAAAAAATAATACATTCCCAATCATTTGGTGTTGTACCAGGCTCTGATACCAATGTTAGGTCTAGGATAAAACACAAAAATGATAGTAGAAGAGAATTATGTAATGCAAATGACACAAATGAACACATAGAAAATATATTATTATATGAGACTTAAAATGGATAATTTTACAATGAATTTGTATTGGTTTATAAATCCATTTTTGTGAATGACTATCAAACTATCTTTGAAACCAACTACTTACAAGAAAACTCCTTAAACCTACAATAAAATATTAACTACAAACTAATACAATCTTATTAACTATAAACACTTTGGATAACCCAGCATATAGTAAATAAAATAGTTTTGAAGGAAGATAAAATAGTTCTTAACTAGAAAAAATAGCCCTTGTTAAATAAAATAGCTCTTCTTAAATAGAAAATAATTTCATTTAAAATTAAAACATTAAAATAAAATAGCCCTTGTTAATCTTATTTGTATTATAACATTAAAATAAAATTATAATTAGCTGATAGGCAATATTTTGTAGCAACTTTCACTCAAAAAGTTGTCACACTAGAAAAACAACTTTCACAATGTTGAAAGATTCCTCACCTCATGCTTGAAAACAAAATTTAACTTGCAACTGGTATTTTTGTTAAAAGGGTGCAAAAATCTTGTCTTGATGTAATGTCCCCTATTTGGGATATTCCTAGATTTTTCCAATAATCCTCTTGCTAGTAAATAATATTTATTTTCAATAAGGTTCCAGTCCCTATTTTCCTTTTTCCAATCTACTTGCTTTATTAATCTCTAACTGATCCAATGATCCTAA
This sequence comes from Sequoia sempervirens, assembly GCA_007258455.2. Lineage (NCBI taxonomy): Eukaryota > Viridiplantae > Streptophyta > Pinopsida > Cupressales > Cupressaceae > Sequoia > Sequoia sempervirens. Next base: position 33,478 of record VDFB02277566.1, read on the forward strand.
ATTGATGCCTCTCTCGTTTGAAATGTTTCTCCTTTTATATCTTGTTGGGGGAGAGTCACCTTCTTTCACACCTTACCATTGTAAGGGACATATCCCTTCAAACCCTAGCATTTCCTTCCCTTTTTAATTGTTAATCACAAGTGAATGCAAATCACATGCCTATTAGTAATCTTTTATTTAGGGGTGGTGCTAAATAATAAGTATCATGGGTCTTAGTTAAGGATCGTTGCCATTAATATTTTCCTTTATTAAGGAGATCAATGTATAGTATGGAAGGTATTTACTACAAGTTTTTGTGGGAGTTACGTCCTCATGGTGGGGGCATGACTGTCTTCCCTTCCCGATATTTCTTGTTCACAAGAAATTACAATCTAGGATGCTCATTCTTTTGATGTAATTAGCTTCTATTGTGATACTTTGTTAGGAATTGGATATTCTAAACCAAGTGACAATTCTCTTGATCATGTCCATCTCTATGTCCTTGAAGAGTAATTGTTAGTATACTTGCCTTAACTACCAGTAGGATTAATAATATCCTCTAAAGTATGAGGACAATTTATTTTCCAATATTCTTCTGACTCATGTACTACTATTTCTAGAAAACTCTCAACAACAAAACCAAGAACTGGAAATTGGCAAGACCTATTATTTAAGACAAGTTTTCTCTCATTTCATTAAAACAAGGATCCAAAGAAATAAAAACAAACTATTGATTATCCTTGTTGGATTTTGTGTAAATATTCAACAAAATTTTGAGACAAGTTCATTTCTAATGAGGATATAAAATAGATTATAGGGTTTTGTAACACTTAACCTAGTCAAGCATCTTTCAACATATATCACCTTAGCATAGAATCATAATTAATGACTTTTATAACCTTATAAGTATATTGAAACATTGAAAAATAGGTTCACAAGTTTGAAAGGGGAAAATGGGGGGTGTAATGGACCTATTTTCCTTTATTTCATTAGGACATGAGATCACCACAAAGAATTGACTTACGAACCTTAGGTGAGTCAACTCAATGAGGGAATCTAATGGTTTCCTTATGATTGAAGATGGGGGTATCAGCCTAAACAATACTTTTGGGAGAAAAAATAAAAATAGTAAATCAACTCAATTATGCCCATTCAAACTTGAATCATCAATTTAAAGCATAATATAAACAAAAACCACAAAGTTTCAATAGATTTGGAAATGGAAGGAGGGTGTGTACCTATCACCAAAATGTAGTTTATGAAGGTTTCCTGGGACTCATTCACCCATGGGTGAATGAGTCTTTGTGTAGAGGTTTTACTCGGCTTTCAAGATCCTCTGGTGTCAGTCTGTAGCTTCTATTTGATCTAGATTTCAATGTCGGATAGTCGAAAATGAGGTTTGTAGGTGAATTTCTAAGGATTGCCAGCAAATATGACAATTTTTTGCGACTTTGCAACTTTGAGGTCTTCAATCCTTCAACTTGTAAACCTACACATTCACAAAGAGGAGAAAAATATTTGTTTTTGGTGGGTGGGAGTTTGCCTTGGTCAAATCCCGTTTTAGTAATTAAACCTTGAATTGAAATGATGAAACATGGAAGGATTGATGAATGAACAATACAATGTTGCAACTCACCAAACCATTGAATAAACCTTTGGAAGACTGAAATCTTGATCTTGATCTTGCATGAAATGGCTTCAATGGATGTGGATCTTGATACTTGAATCTTGACTTGAATATTTGACTTTGATCTTTGAAACCTACATCACAATGTTAGCTCCAAAACATGCATGATGCATAAGGCCTTGACATGATGCTTGAGATCTTGATTGCTACAATAAATCATTGATAAATCTTCCCTTGAATGCTCTTGAACATAATCTTTGCTCTTGTGAAAGTTGCCTTCTTGCTATATGTTTTGAATTAATAAAATGACCTTGTATTTATAGGTACCTATCCTTAATTTCCCAAAAATTAAACATTACAAGCTGACATTGAAATTTGAATTCAAGGACATTAAAATACTACCAAAAACATATTTTAAATTTGGTTCCAAAGGCCTAGGGAGGACCCATTCACCTCCTAGGTCCCTATTCTTGGAACACACATTGCTCAAGGTAATTAATTATGTGTTGGGTTTCCCCTTTAGAAAATATAATTTATTAGGTTTGTAGATGCAAAAATAGGGCTTATTAAGGCATAGTTAGGTCCAATTTAATTGAGGGGACCCAAAAAAAGTGTGAAAATGTAAAGGAGTACATTTTTTGACACTACATTTAGCCCCCACTTTAATGAGAGGATAAAAACAAGCACAAACTCACACTAAAGTAGACAATAATGAGAGGTCTAATTGTATAACTGTTGGAAAGATAAGATGACAAAGGTCAAGGAGGCTGATCAAGCACCCAAGATCTAAGATCTCATGGCAAACCAACAAAGGCACAAGGAGACACATGCCCATGTTAAATATGTAACAACAATGATAAGATACTCAATCATACAATGTCAAAGACTTAAAGAAATAAAGACTTGAAAAAAAGGGGTGGATCAAGCCTCGACTATTTGTCCATCTAGATATGGATCATGCCTTAGATTTTTGTCCAAAAATGTTTACAAGTGAAAACATGTTTTCCACTATGCAAACAAAATATGCTCACATAGGCTAGTAAAACTCGTTGTCCACTAGGTGAGACCCAAAAAAGTGGCTAATGGGAAGCCGTGCCTCTGTCTAGGCTCCCATTATACTAACCATACCAAATTTATACCTCCTGATAACTTTGATAAGGTACCACAAAACATGAACTTTGAACTTCATAAGGTTAGCAAGCTTCACTATGCTAGACACTTATGAACAAAAATGGCTCCATTAGCAAGCAATATGTGTTATACCTGGTGGCCATATAAAAGGGTTGTAAGTTCATGCTTCACAAGGCTAGAAATATTTGTTATGCTAGAAAATTGCAAATAGGATAAGGCATGTTCAAAGGGGTTTTTCTTAATGCATGTAAGGTCTCACCTTAGGGAACATCGTACTTGACATCACCACCAAGAGAGGAAAAGTCGAAGGATAAAAGATTCACAACTTAGGGAATGCAAGCCATAGCATTACCACTAAGAGGAATGCCATATGCCAAGAAAGGTCACACTCTTGAAGGACATCAATCCCAATGTCACCAAAAAGAAGACACATCACATAAAAAACATGAACTATAGTAAAAAATGTCAAAATGATAATGCCAATGTATGCCCCCACTTTAAAGAAATTGTTAAACACCATGCTATGAGAAATTACTTTAAAGTAGAAAATGATAAATGCTAAACAATAAATAAGACATGAGAGCTTATTTGGAAATCCCTATGCCAAATATATGTTTCCAAATGAAGTTGTGTCATGAAAAAGGGGTTGCCCCCAAATGAAATCCCAAAATAACACGAAAGGGATCCACGAATTTGGGTCAGCATATGTCTTTGTTATAATGTTATTATAGAGCTTGGAAATGTCATCATTCCCCAAATATTCATAGAATTAGAAGAATGACACATAGAGAGCGAAAATAAAGAAAAGATTTTGGGTCAACATGGAAGAGACCTAAATGTCTCAACGCCTTGTATCGTCCCCAAAAGAAAAACACAAGATAAAAGAAAAGATAAAGGTTTACAACATGTAGAAGAATGTAGGTACAAATAAAGGAATGAACATAAAGACACGTGAAAAAAAATGATACAGGGGATCACATTATGCACATGCAATCACACAAAGAACATGAAAATAAGACAAAGAAAAGACTACTAAGGCACATGTGATTCAACCTATATCAGGTTGTCTACATCCCAATTTTGTTCATCATATGTGGAAGGCAGATAACTAGCCAAAGGGAAAAAAACAAGTGTAGTACTAGGAACATCACCAAGTTCAACACTTGGTGAGTCACTCTTTTTAGGAGGATCATCATGGTTGCTCTCATCCAAAGTCAAGGAATAGGAAAACAATAAATTCAGCTCATTATGCACTTCCTTGTTAATTTGAGCAATCTCATTATCATCATCCAAGTTAATCATAACAAGAGGCCTAATGACAATGCCCATAGAAGTTTCTTGTTGTTTTTGTTGTTGTGGCGATGGTGGAGGATCATTATGCTTTTCAACTTGAGTTTTATCTTGATTTTCTATTTTATTCTCTTCTTTTAGTCTATGAGCAATAGCACGATGTCTATGCCTATGCTCTTTAGAATTTCTATTTCTCTTTGTACAATTTTCAAGTTGTGATTGTGTAGGAGTGGGTTTATCAACCATAGGTTTCTTTTCTTCCTGTGAGGGAGGAATAGAAGGAACCATGGGAGGTTGTTCAACCACTTTCTCTTTAGCTTTGTAAACTTGTTTGATCTTATGAGGCACAATGAGACTTATTTGGTTATCTCGTGGTCTCTTATAGGAAATAGGCAGAGGATTTTTCATGGGTTAAGGCATATTTGTAAGAGGGATATTGTTCAGATGTTGAATTTGATTACTCAAAGCCTTACATTCATTGGATGAATGACCACACACTTGATGATATGCGCAAAATGAACTCTTTTTGTAGAATTTATTTGAGTTTTTGGAGGAAGAGTAATCAAGCGGGCTTTGAGAAGACTTGACAAGATAGTCTCTTGATCAATAGTAGGGGACATTTCTTCCTTAGCACAAGATGCCATACACACAATAGTTGATAAGGCATTAGATGAAGATGAAGATAAAGGTTGGGAACCTAGACCTAGATTTTATGCTTTTGAGAAAGGTTGGCTTCTTCACAAGCACACAAATCCTTGTTAAGTTTTGTAAAGTTGTGTATCTTCCTCTCATGAGGGATGGGAGTTGAAGAGCCCCCATCACCACCATGGGGTGATGTTGTTGATGTAGAACCAAGTTGAGAAAATGAAACACAAGGTTGTTTTGGTTTAGATTGTGAGATTTTGAACTCCCATAAATGAGGGTGTAAAATCTAATGAACTCCAATCATCCCTAAAACATGTGTTTGAAGATGAATCATTTGTATTTGACTCTTTGGACTTTGAGGGTGAGATTTTGGATTCTTCATTGAAATGAGGTGTAAAATCTAAGGACCCCCAATCATCACCTAAGAGTTTTTTTGTAGGTGAAAGACAATTAGGATTACCCTCAACTTGTATAGGTTCTACCTTGGAAGTTGGAATCAAAGTATTAAGAGAGTTGGAAGTATCATGATCGTGTTGAAATTGTGAATTATAGCTTTGTTCATTTGTTTCAACCATGTATATCTTGTTGTTATATTCAAACTTCATCTCGTGGTGAAAAGTAGACAGGACTCCTTTCATGGCATGAATCCATGGTCTCCCTAGGAGAAGGTTGTATGAAAGAGGTCCTAACATGATATGGATAGGGGTAGGAAAAACCATAGGTCCAACCTCGATGGGTAATGTGATTATTCCTAATGGTTTCCTATTAAAATTTTAAAAGCCACAAATATTAACTTCATTAGGTTGAATGAACTTCTTGTCCACACCAATTTTATCTAGGAGATCAATGCTACAAACATTAAGACCTACTCCATTGTCTACGAGAGTGCACCTAACTGTAGTTTCACTAATGATCACCTTTATCATTAAGGCATCATGCTTATCTTGGATCTCAAGAGAGGGTAATTCTTGTTGAGGGAATGTGATATCTGACTTTGTCACTTGCATACAATCAAAGGAGGTTGCTACATCATTCAATTTAATAGAAGATTGGATATCATTCATCTGCAAAAATTTTTGGAGCATCCTATTGTACATAGGTGATGTTTGAATCAAATCCCAAAGGGAGATGTTTATTGGAGTACGATGAAGTTTCTCAACAAGATCATACTCTTTACCACTGTGCTGAGGAATGTTATATGTGTGAAAAGTTATTTGATGACTTTGTTGCTGCGACACATTGTTACTAGTGAGTTTCCTTGCAAAGTTTAGGATAGCACCTAGCGGTAATGGAGGTCTAATAATAGGAGGTGACTTAAGAGGCTCACTAATTAAAGGATATCCAATTTTTGCATTCATAACCTCACTTGAGTTACCTAGATGACCTTCTAGTGAGGGGGGATCTAATGTGAACTTAACATCTTCATCTATGCCATCCATCTTACTATTTGTTGAGAGAAATTTAGCATTGAAAGAGGCAGAAATGAGATTCTCATGACACTCAATAATTGGGTCTTCTAACACCATGATACCTTTGTCACAAGCAGGACAATTATCAGGAGAAGAACAACTAGGATTGTCATGATTGTCTATGATTGCTTCCTCTTGCACCAAAGCTTTAGTGGATGGTCTAGGGGAGATGAAGTCCTCAAGGGCTTCATCTAACATGTCAAATTCATCACTACTAAAGGGATTGAAGGATATGCTTTCTCCAAGGTTCATCATTTAGTTTTTGTTTATTTTGTTTGATGTTTTTGGTTTTTGTTTATGTTTTCTAATGATTGCAAAATGTAAACTAATCCAGATTTAAGCTATGAAATGATGTTGAAAATAAAGGAAAGATACATAAATCTAACACTATCCACAACTAAAACATGCAAGAAATTTATCCAAAATTAAAGAAGCAATTACTTGAATGCACAAAACAGACTATTTCTGAAAATCAATGCTCAAATTTGAGAAAAGAAACATAAAGGAAAAATAGAAGCCGAAGATCACTCAAAAACTTGTTTGAAAAGCCTATACAGGACTCATTTTCCCATGGGTGAATGGGTCCTTGCTCAGGTTTTTTTTATTGAATTTTTCAAATTCTGAGTTACTGTGTGTGATTTTTGTTTTTGGTTGCAAACTGAGAGTTTTGTAATAGGCTTTTCCAAATTAGGGTGTCTAAATGTAGTTGCAAATGAGGTCAAATGATGAACAAAGTGACTATTTTTAGAATGCAATTGGAACCTAAATCTAAACTTAAATGGTTGAATAATGATCTTGTTGCAAGCACAATGCAAGATGAATGCAAACCTAATGCAATTTTTTTGATTTTTTATAGATTTAAGTGATGCAAACATGCAAAATTAACCCAAAATGAAATGTTCACTAATGCAAATTTAAAGAACCTTAAATGCAATGCAACTAATGCAAACTTAGTGCAAAACTTAAATCTAGGGCTGAAATGACTTCCAAATCAGATTTTTAAGTGTTCAAAATATTGGGTTCACCAAAATGAAACATTAAAAAATAGGTTCATCAATTTAAAAGGGGGAAAATTGGGGGGTGTAATGGACCCATTTTCCTTTATTTCCTTAGGAAATGAGATCCCCACAAAGAATTGACTTACAACCCTTACGTGAGTCAACTCAATGAGGGAATCTACTGGTTTCCTTATGATTGAGGACGAGGGTATCAACCTAAACAACACTTTTGGGAGAAAAACTAAAAAATAGCAAATCAACTCAATTATGCCCATTCAAACTTGAATCATCAATTTAAAGCATAATATAGACAGAAACCACAAAGTTTTGACAAATCTGGAAATGGCAGGAGGGTGTGTACTTGTCACCAAAATGCAGTTTCTGAAGGCTTCCTCGGACTCATTTTCCCATGGGCGAATGGGTCTCTGTGTAGAGGTTTTACTCACCTTTTAGGATCCTCTGGTGTCAGTCTGTAGCTCCTATTTAATCTAGGTTTCAATGTCAGACAGTCAAAAATGAGGTTTGTAGGCGAGTTTCCATGGATTGACAACAAATATGACAACTTTTGCAACTTTCTGGTCTTCAATCCTTCTTCAACCTATAAAATTGCATATTCACAAAGAGGAGAAAAATATCTATTTTTGGTGGATTGGGGTTTTCCTTGGTCAAACCCCATTTTGGTAATTAAACCTTGAATTGAAATAATGAATCATGAAAGGATTAATGAATGGACAATAGAATGTTGCAGCTCACCAAACCCTTGAATAAACCTTTGGAGGACTAAAATCTTGATCTTGATCTTGCATGAAATGGCTTCAATGGACGTGGATCTTGATACTTGAATATTTGACTTTGATCTTTGAAACCTACATCACAATGTTAGCTCCAAAAACATGCATGATGCATAAGACCTTGACATGATGCTTGAGATCTTGATTACTACAATAAATCGCTAATAAATCTACCCTTGAATGGTCTTGATCATAATCTTTGCTCTTGTGAAAATTGTCTTCTTGCTAGATGTTTTGAATTGATAAAAAGACCTTGTATTCATAGGTATCTATCCTTAATTTATTGAAAATTAAACATTACAAGCCGACATTGATATTTGAATTTGTGGACATTAAAATACCGCCAAAAACATATTTTAAATTTGGTTCCAAAGGCCTAGGGAGGACCCATTCACCCATTGGTGAATGGGTCCTAGGTCCTATTCCTAGAACACACTTTACTCAAGGTAATTAAGTATGTGTTGGCATTAATTGTTGCTAGGTTTCCCCTTCGAAAAGTGTAATTATTAGGCTTATAGATGGAAAAATAGGGCTTATTAAGGCATAATTAAGTCCAATTTAATTGAGGGGACCCAAACAAAGTGTGAAAATGTAAAGGAGTACATTTTTCGACACTACATATATATTTCCTAGATAATACTCAAGTACAAATTTATTGGATTGATCAAATTCAATAAAATGAAAGATGTACAAAGTCTTAGAATTTATAGCAAACAATTATCACCCACAAACATTTCATAGATGGATTTAAATAAGTTTACACTAATATCCAATTCTTGTCCAACTTTCAAATCAATTGGAGGTTGTCACTCCTCTTGTAAAAATTTGACATATCCCCATGTTTGATACTAAGATGATTTTCATATTTGTTTTATTTTGCCTGATTCATTTAAGAAATATCTATTTTTTTCCAAATTTTGAGAGGTGAGAATGATCCTAGGATTTGTGGGTTATGGGCCCATAATGTAACTTAACATAGGCTCATGTATCAAATTTGGGTGTGACTTGTTTTGTATCAAATTTATCTAAGGTACCTATATGCCTAAAATAGATGTCTTTGATCATGAATGTATAGCTACTTTGATCAAGAAAAATGACTTAGGAGAAGAAGAATCCTGGATGAAATGATTTGCTCTAGATATTAAAAATAGAAGTGAATTTGGTCCACGAGACATAGTTCACTGGGTCAATTTTGTAGGTTACAAGGTAGATCCATACATCGCCCTTGTTTAAATGAATATGGGATAGATCATATGTGGTATTGTCTTGAGTGTACATTGTGATCTTCTTCAAAGTGAACAAATTACTCTTCATTGAACAAGTGTGTTCCCCTCAATGAAGCTCGATGAATATATCCTATGATAAACCTCAAAATATAAACCTCAAATTATTAAAATTTCTCTTAAGATCTCTCTAAGAGCCAAAATCTATTATTTGATTTACAAAAAAATGTGTATGTTCCTAAAGATTTGAGTTGTTTTCATTACAAAAAAATATTATTTTGGAATTATCAAAATTTAGGTGAATTTTAGACTTGAATTTCTATTATTATTTCTAATTCCAACTTGACATGTTGATAATGATTCATTGTATGATCTTTTAAGTGAGGTGTTTATTGATAAGACCAACATTCTAAATAAATCATTTCAGAATATTCTTGCAGACTTTAATGTTATTAGCTGGCTTTTAATAAATTGGCAATCCTAGGTCAAGATGATATCTCTATGTGCTTACATCTTGAAATTGAAAGTAAGATAATCTTAATCCATCTTTGTATCTTTTTGTGACAACTAGTGATGGTAATATGTGGATTTCCATTTGAGAATTAAAAGTTAAGTTATATCATTAGCTATGTTAAGTTGGCATGATTGATTTTTCCTTCATTGGGAATCTTATGAGATAAACCTTGTAAGATCAACTCTTGGTCGTTGTGTTGAAAACAAAGCTCCATCTTTTGGAAGTCTTGATAGTATCTTCCTAAGGAGTGCAACCATTGGATGCCTAAGAATACATATGTGTCTCCTATATTTACAACATAGAAGTCTTCTTTAATTGGATGCCTTCCCAAGGTGATGCTTAGTTGTGACACCCTTCTTGTGCATGAGGCAGTAAACCCATCAACCATGACTACCTTAAAGCCCTTAAAATTTTTAGCTTCCAAATTCATTCTTGTAACTAATCCTTCGTCAATAATGTTGTGTGTGGCATTGCTATCCACTAGTACAGTCACCTTTTGTCCCTTAAGAACACTAGATGCTTTTGAGATTGCAGCTAGGGTTCCATAGTCTTCTTCCTTGAACCTTCCTTTCTTGCTTGGAGTTTCACTTTCTTCTTCCTATAGTTCTTCATCAAATAGTGCCTCTAGATTATGTGCTTGTCCTGGGCACTTATGTTCTATCTCCCATTTTTCCTTGCATTTAACACACAATCCTTGCCTTCAAAGATTTATCTTGTCTTCCCAAGTCAGTTGTGTTTGAGAAGGTAATGACTTAGGCTACCAACTTCTTTTATAGGGATTTTGGTTGTGTGATTTAGATGACATATTCTTGGGTTTTCTCTTCTCCTTTGTTGATGTGGTTTCCAATCGTAGGGCCTTTTGAATAACATCATAGAGGGTTGTGGGGTCAAAAGCACTACCCAACCTCAAATTGTCTCTAATAACCCTTCAATAAATAGGTACGTTAGTCTTTTCTCTATAATTCCCAGTACCATGATGAAGATCCTCTGGAATTTGGTAACATAGTCCTCCACAGGCCCTTGTTGTTGCAATTGGGTTAATTCCTTGAAGTGCCTCTTAGAGTGTTTCTAGTCGAATCAGTCCATGAGTTTTTATGTGAACTCATCATATGTTGTTATATTTTGGTGTCCTTGTGTAATAATGCCATGGTGCCACCCAAATAGGTGCAACCCCTTCTAAATGTAAAATGACAAACTTGATAACATCTTCTTCTATCATTGGACTAAGGGAAAAGTAGGTATCCAATTTTTGAACCCATGAATGTGCCTTGACCTTTCTTGACCCATTAAAGTTGGGGATAGTCATTTTACTCACCCTTTGACGTAAGTCTTTATTTGTTTTCCTGTTTCCCTTTCTACAAGTAGTTCATGATCTTGTATCATAATATGCCTCAAATGGGACATCTCTCTTAATTTCAGGGTCTAACCTCAAATAGGCTGCAACAATTTCATCAAAGTCGTTGATTTGTGGATTAGTTTCTTTTTCTCTAGTTGGCCCTTCCTTAGGTAGAAAAGAGTGTCTTGTTGCCCTAGGTGTTTTGTAAGGTTTGGAGGAGCACTTGAGTTGTCCTTTCATTTTTCTCCATGAAGGCTCGAGTTGTTCTTTCATTCTGTTCCATGAAGGCCCTCAATTCATTTCCTAGTTGTTCACTCATTTTGTTGCTTTGGTTAGGGTTACCTTTTTCCACAAGTTTCATTCTTTCTCTTTCTAAAGCCCTCTGAGTCCTTCAGCTTAGTTGCATAAACTACCCTTCTTGATCCTTAGGATGTCAGGATCAAGACTCTACTACCACTACAATGTCTTCTATTTGGAATATTCCTAAATTTTACGAATAATCCTCTTACTAGTAAGTAATATTTATTTCCAATAAAATTCCAATATTCATTTTCTTTTTTCCAATCTGCTGACTTTATTGATCTCTAATGCATGAGATGATTCCAAATTGATGCCTATCCCATTTGAAAATTTTCTCCTCTTATATCTTCGTTGGAGGAAAGTCACCTTCTTTCACTCCTTACCTTTGTAGGGGACATATCCCTTCCAACCCAAGCGATGGCTTCCCTTTCTAATTGTTAATCATAAGTGCTGTTTTGTTTTTAATGCAAATCGCATACCTATTAGTTATCTTTAATTTTGGGGCGGGGCTAAATAATAAGTATCGTGGGTCTTAGTGAAGGGTCGCTGCGATTAATATTCTCCTTTATTAAGGAGATCGATGTATATTTTGGAAGGTATTCGCAGGTTTTTGTGGGAGTAACGTCCTCATGGCGGGGGCATGACATTTGATTTCAAGAATCTAGTAGCTCTAAAACCCCGTTATTTTTAGATCTATTTTTCATTTACCGTGAATAGATTGATGTAGGAGCTGTAGCGAGATTGGATTTGGTTCATCTCATATAAAAAAAATCTGCTTCGGTAGGGTTTGGTAATATTTTACCTGCAAACTCTGCCTGTTTTTTCTCATAGGCATTGTTGACAGCTCCACACAATTTGTGCACAATCTTGAGGTAAGTCACTTGCCACGGTTTCAATGAATTTTTTTTTTAGGGAATCTATACGAGGCCGAATCATTTTGTTTTTACTTTTTATTTCATTCTAACAATTCTGTTATTATCTGTTAAATGAAAGTATTGGTTCTGTAGTTTTATCCATGGCTGTTTTCATATATGATATTATGCTAATTCCTAGCATTAGATCCCTATTTGTTTCTTCACATAGAGATGTTTTGAACTGTGAAATGAATTTAAGTTTGTTTGGTGGTTTTAAATTTTTGTTTATTTTGTTTTGCTTGTTCTTGAGGTTAATTTTGTGAAAAAATTTCCGGACTCTTGTTTTTTGGTGGCTTGGGGTTTTTTGGCTTTATTTTTTTCAGAGGAGTTCTAAAAGATTTTTTACAGTTACCTGGCAGCATTTCCTTTCTGCTTTCATACTTTTGAATTTTCTATTTGGACAAAAATTAAAAGATTTGCCTATTGATTATTCTATTTTTTCTTTGGATAAATTTTATCTGGTATTTTCTGTTATTGAAACAGTTAATCCTAACTAGCATAGATATCTTAAATACATCTATCTAAGAGATGTCAAAAAATATCAATATCGAAGTGTCTATATTAAGTTTATTATCGACAATGGATATACAACAAACCAAAAAATCAAAAAGCAGGTCACTGCATACAAACATCCAAAAGTCGAAAACAAACTAATATGCATCAATCCTCTTTCAAGAAAAGAAAAAAAAAGAAAGATTAATTAAAAGCCCCACCTTAGTTCCCTTTCTAAACCCACTTTGCAAGCTACTCAAGAATACATACTCGTCACTATAAAAATAATCAGATAAACTTAACTGTACCTGGAGTAGCTTGCAGATTGGGTTTAGCAAAGGGAATTAAGATGGGTTTTTTAATCAATCTTCTTTTTTTTTTTTTCTTGAAAGAGGATTGATGCGTATTACTTTGTTTTTGTCGTTTGGATGTTTATATGCAGGGACCTGTTTTTTGAATTTTTTTTGGCTTTATCCATCTTAACCAATAAATTTAATATAGGCACCTCTATATTGATATTTCTTGACATCTCTTAGATAAATGTATTTAACATATCTATGCTAGTGCATGGACTATTTTAAAACTGCAGTTGATCTCCAGTTTCAATACTACCTGGGAGAAAATAAATAAACCCAGTCACTTCAACCATTTAATAGACTGCAAAATTAATCATCATGGTGGCACTTTGCTTGCATGATAATCCTAGTCCAAGATCTTTAAGTAACCTCAGTCACAAATATTCATAAGCTGGATTAACTTATGGGCAACACTCCTTATTTCATTATGGCATATACCAAAACCAACAGGCTGCTGTTGTCCATTATCATTAGCAAGGAATTGGTATGGTTGGCTTGGTCCAAAGATTTCCTGATAGTCAAAACCCAGTGATGCACTAACTTAATTTTTGGGGATTTTAACACCTACTTTTTTATTTCATCAGTTATAATTTGCAGGTGCCTATCTAGGGCCACAATAATTACTGGCTAATTTGTCAGTTCAGATACAGGTTTGGGTATGTCTCTTAGTTGATTTTTTTAACCTAGGTTCAATATGGCTTCGTTAAACTTACGGCCATACATAAAAGTGTCATAAATTATAATTTCCTCAAAATATACAGTTTAGTTGGTATTATTAGTTTAGCTAGTGTGGTCACGGTTAGTTTAGGACAAATTTTTATTTTTTATAATGTCTTCTTATTTTGAAATTATTATTTTTTAAATCTGGGCCATGCAGTCACTGGTTTGTCTCATGTTAATCCTGGTTTTGTGAACCCTGCCAGGGTACATCCCAGGTTCATCTGAGACGATCCCGGAGCATACTTAGCCAGGGGCATTTAGGAGCCGTACCCAAGATGTACCCATACAGTATACACAGATCAGTCCAGGATTAGAATCTTCAATAGGCACACACCTTTATACAGGCTAACCCAGTATCAGAGAGAACAAGTAGAGTGGAGATAGGCCAAAAGTAGAGTATGTTTCAATAATAATATAGTCGTAGTTCTTCTCAAAATATCAGCCATAGGTTTTCCATAATCCCTTAGGCCTCAGCAATATTATTCATCTGAGTGTTCATCACTGGTGGTATAGACATCAGTTACCATTGCTTAGATTAGGCCATTGAGATAAATATTAAAAAATCCAAATATTTGGTTCATCACTGGTGGTATAGACATCAGTTACCATTGCTTAGATTAGGCCATTGAGATAAATATTAAAACATCCAAATATTTGTCTCTCTTCATAGTCTGTAGACCATAAATCTACATGCATCTGCACTATGTGATTGAAATTTTTTAAACATAATTCTAAATTTAAAGGCTTTAAGAATTAGCATTAGCACATAATCCAGAGCATTGGTCAGTGAGTTGTGGGAGTGTTGGAGGTCTGGTTACGTACTGCTTGTGCTGAAATTGGCAAATTGAAGAATTTTCATTGCAATGTCAGTGGAGCTTTCTGCTTAAGATTTGAGTCAAGTTCTGCCCTTTATATTTTCTATTGAGTTGGTCTCAATGGTTTCTCATTTTTTTCATTCTCAAATTTAAAATATTTATTATGCAATATGAATAGATCCGATGCTCTCTCCATTGCTCCCTCCTTTTCTGTGGTGCATCTTGTGAACTCCTCGCATCGGACTGGCAGAAAGTGTTTGGATCTAACAATAGTTTGTATTTTTCTGTCCAGCAATATGCCACTATGGAAGATTGATATCACTTTTGAAACTGTGCTAACAGAAATCTTCTCTTCATAATTCTGTTGCAACTGAGAATATGTTAGTATGGATGGATGCAAGTTGTCGTTGTTTGCTTCCGTTTTTCTTCAAGAATTTGTTTGGGGAAGCACTAATTTCAGAAAATTTTATTTGAATTGTGCTTAATGTCTAGAATGGGGCTTATTACTTATTGGTTCCACACTTTTTTCATTTTTGCAAAACTTTAATTCTTGAAGTTCGTTATGACCATTTCCATTAGTGTCTTCCTGGAGCTGGCGTAGACGGTTTGAGAATCAACAGTAGGGATAGATTAATTTTCTGAGGATGCCGATTTTGAACTTTTTATATATTTGCTCATATTTAATATTTGTAAATACAGGCTTGGTTAAAGCAACTTATGTCCTGACTTGGGCCTTATTGTTTTCTTTCTCACTGGCAGAGGATGTCTTCATATGGAAATGTGATAGGGGGGAAACTTAAACTGAAAGGCAAAGCTCTGGATGTGAAAGCAGGAGGCATTAAGAAAAAGAAGAAACAAAAGAACCAATATGAACATGATTTGTCATTGCTGAAGATAGAGAAGTCTTTGGGAGGTACAGAGGATACAGTATCTGATCCCCAGATGACTGGTGAAGCTGAAAATGGAGGTGGTGAAGCACAGCAATCTGTTTATGAGGATCACCGCACAGCAGCTGAAAAACGATATGATGAACAACGAGACAAGCTAGATGTTAGAAGGTTGGCAAGGCTGGCAAACAAATCACACAGAGATCGAATTGAAGATTTCAACCAATATTTAGCCAATCTTAGTGAACATTATGATATCCCTAAAGTAGGGCCAGGATAATTTGAAACTACTTTGTTATTCAACCCACTTCCTTGTAATAGATTTAAGATTATGTGTACGCGGGATAACTTTCAAGTTTTCATTTATGTGATAAGCACAATGATTTTGTGACTTGGATTGTAAGTTCCATTTGTTAGAAATGCAATTTACTGTAAAATATTACTCTCAAACTCTGAGATTCCCTCACTAATTATTCAGGCATGTATTAATGCTTTAGAATCATGTGTTTACCATTGCCCATAAATTGTTACTTAATTGCAAGTCAAATCTGCTTACATTTGGCATCTAGCAACCAGATATATTGTCTATGATTGCCATCTGTGTTTTGAAGAAAATATCAGAAGAATTGAGAGTGTGCCTACATGTTATCTAAATAATTTTTAGGCCAAATTATATCACTGTTGATATATTCAAACTAGACACCCTTGCCCATTTTCAAAGTCTAAATTAGATATATTCATTTTATCTGAGGTATGAATAAGTGATATATTTAGAAGAAATGCAATTTACTGTAAACTATACTGTCAACTCTAATATGCCTCCTATAAATATTGAGAATCTATTAATATTTTAGACTTCTATGTTAGGTATGCTCTATAAGTTGTTATTTAATTGATAGTCAAATTCTGACTGCATAAGGCATCAACCACCCAGATAGATTGTACATGATTGCCATGTTTCTGTTATACCTTAATCTATTGGAAGTGTGCGAAAGGAGATAAAATTTTCTCTTGGTTTCAAGGCATGTTTCTTGTAGGACCTTCCAAAGGGCTTTTACATATAAACTATTAAAAATATTTCAGAGCAGTACAATGCAAAGGCAGGAATGCACCTCCAATTCTTTTGTCATAACTAGAGTCAACTATAACAATGAAATGGGTGCTTTTACATGCAAGTTGCAACTATACACTCCCCTTAACTGTTTTGAAGAAAATATAAGAACTGATAGTGTGCTGGAGTGATTTGTAAATTATTTGGATGTCAAATTATGTCATTGTTGATGGTGCCCTGGTTTGATATCCTTTGTACTTCTAAGGTAGACATCCTTTCCCATGTTCGGTATCCAATATTGATATTTATTATTATCATTGTGTTTAAGGCATGAATACATGGCATATTTGGTAGAAATGCAATATCCTGTAAACTATTACTGTCAACTCTAAGATGCCTCCACTAAACATTATTAATGACGCATTGGACTTCTGTGTTTATCTCCCCTTATTTAGTTTCCGGTCAGATTCTAATTGCATTTGGCATTGGTGAGCCAGATATGTTGTCCTTAATTACCACACACACATACACACACGCGCATTATATTTTCCTCTTCCTACCCTTGATTGTCTGCTAAAGATTATCAAAATTTGCCCTGGTTTCATGGCATGCTGCTTGTAGAACCATCTAACAGGTTATACTATTCAAATATTAAAAATATTTGAAAATTCTATCTTTATGCAGGAATGTGTCTTAAATTATTTGACACGATTAAGTATAGTTGAACATCACTATACAATGGTTTCTTTTACATGCATTATCTACCTCGACTAGTGTTATGAAGAAAATATTAGAACCAGAAGTGTGATTTTAAAATAATTTGGTATCCAGTTTATTAGTCCCTGCCTCCAGCAGGACTATACATTTCACTGTGTTTATTAACCTGCATGAATATTTGTGCCAGGTCAAATATTATTCACTTCGGTAATGTTTGATAATTTGAGTCAATTTTTTGGATGTTATTAGACTTAAAAATTTCTATTGGTTTCAGGTTAATTTTCTGGGTGAACCGGTAAAAATATCTGGAATAAATAAAAAATAAATCAAACTTCTGAACCACAAAAAATAACCATTGTTTGTTATGTTATCCTTTACCTGGCCACAATGCAATTCATTATACATATCTAGCTGTAAGGTATCATCCTGGAAATCTTCTGGTGGTTTCATGGTAATTTTGGTTAAATCAATATTATTTCATACTGGTTGCAAACATATCTATCAGGCCCCTGGGTGCTAAGATTCCTAAGGGTTGTTTATCGGTTGGTTTGCCCATCATGGGAAAGACCCTGCTCGCCCATACTGACACTGGTGAGACCGGTGTGCCATTTTCTCATATGCTCCTTCAGGATTTGTGGAGCTTTTTGTCGGGTTTGGTGATTCAGCACTTCTGTGGCCAGGGAGGTTTGATCCGTAGGTTGTTGACAAGCCAGCTGTTGCAGGAAGAGTAAAGATTCTTGAGGTGGACTCAGCTTTGATTTTTGCTGAGATAATGCATTTCGATTCAAGTGAGTTCTTTCGCTGCAATTAGATTCAAATGAGTTCTTTCACTGCTATTAGATTCATTGAATTTTTTTTATGTCAATAGAATTCAATGAAGATATTTTTTTTGTTCTTTTTAGTGGTCAAAGCATCGTAGACATTGGTTGGGTAAAATTCATCATGGCATAGGCTACCAACCATAAAAAAGCTGAAACACTAATGAGTTTAGGATGGAAATGCTACTGCTGGTCAAGCACTTGGCTTTGAGAAAGGTTGGTAGGATATTTAAAAATCTTGAAGGTTAAAAACTTAAAAACTGCTATTTGTCTGTTATTATAGATTTAGTGTTACTAAGCTTTTCTGCTCCATGGGTTTGTGCTGATCAAAAAAATGAAGTTCAAAGGATGTTGGTACTAGGTCTTACAAGAATGAAACTGTAGTCAGTGTTTGAGTTTGATACTGCATAATTGCTTAGGATTGCATGTAACTGAAGTTCGATGGTCCCAAGACAAGAAAAAAACTGAAGTCGGTGTCATTAGAGTTTGATGCTGCAAAACTGCTTAGCGTTGCATGTAAAAGAAGTCCAATGAAGTCCATGCTCCAAGGAAATCCAAATATTATAAGTTGCTTAATGAGCTCTAGGAATTTATGAGGATGGTTATGTGAAGCCCCTAAGGATGGGCTCCCTTCCTCGGATATTTCAAGCCTACATGGACACTGGCAGCAACTGTGTAAGGGTGCCAATTTTGCAGATCTCCGAGACAAATTTCTTTGATTGCATAGAATGTGGACATAATTCAGTCATACGCACCTTCTTCGCTTTGAATTCACATTCTAGTAAAGCCTGAGCTCTGCACTAGCCATTTCTATTTAGATATCCATATTTCAGACAATAAGCATGAGCCATGTATAGCTGCTGGGTGTCCTCTGAGAACCCTCCTGGAGAGCTCCTGCCCACCATTTTCATTCAAATATGGGGATGGCATATTAACAGTTACCCTAATGAAGGACCAGCTCATGCTCCAAGGCCTACCCTTTCCAAAACAGTCCTACAATTTTGTTTTTGGGTGTGCAGGTGCCTTCAATGAAGCAGTTTGAATTGCAGGATATGAAAGGGTGCCCTCTTATTCCCTTCATCATTGCGCTCAATTTTTAACTACAAGGGATTCTTTTATTGTCTAATAAGCTATTGGTTTGAACATAATTCTAATGTTTCCAGTCTTCTGATATTGGGCGCATCTGCAATTGTTGATGATGGATCAATGCAATATACCGCCATGCTAGACAATGCTATGTATCCCAACTGATTCTGCATTGATGTCCAAAGAATTAGTATTGATAACACATCTAGGGGTCCTATTGGGCTTGCAAGGATTCAATTTTGAGGGCAATTTAGGTATGATTATTGATTCTGGAACCACCTACACACATCTCCCTCAAAACATTTTATGGGAAAATTCTGTATTTTACACAAGAAAGAGCATTCAAGCAAGAAAAATTCAGAGTCTTGGAGCAGCATTATTTGATATTGCAGGTCTTCAAGCCCATTTTCAGATTTGATCAAGCTTTGTCACATGATTGAAGGTTGTTTCCTATAGAAGAACATGATGGATTCTAGGATTGGGAGATGCATTTGGCCACTTCCCTCTACCTAATGACTTGTTTCCAATTGTTCTCATCCTCAAGCTTCATTCTATTTGCAGCCTAAGCAAGGTATCTTTATATTTTCAGATTTATTTAGGGTGTTTATGACTTCTCCCTAAGTGGATCTCATCATTTTCATATAGGAATCATACTCTTAACGCACTTGGGTAGGGTTTCTTTGTATGTTAGCTCTTATAAACCTTTTGACACACAAAAGGTTAGAGCTCACATGCTATCCTTTATCCGATCATTTTCTTTTTATCAAGGTTTAATTACCAAACTAGGGTTTGACTGAGGAAAACCCCCATACAAACAAACAGACAATGTCTTTTTGCAGAGTTATTGTAGGTTTGGATCTGAAGATAAAGATTTGCAAGTATAAGAACAAAGTGTAGACAAAGGACTACAATATCAAATTTTGAAGTTTCAAAAAGGATCTCAAGAACCCATTCGACTAGGGGCGACCCTCTCCTTTGTACTACTCAGAAACATCTTTTGGTGACATGTACATACTTTTAGACCCTTCTCAAATCTATCTATAAATTGTTGTTTCAATTTCTGTACATTCAAGAATCTGTAATTTGTATCTTAGGTCACATAGTTCATTTATTTGCATTGTTTGAAATCATTCCTAATCATTCTCAGCCCCTAACATCAAATAATCTCCACCAACTCAGATCTAAGGGACTCACCATTGAGGTTGAAAGTCTCTTGGATTTGTAATTGTTGGTGAGATTCTTCATGAAATTTTGAGAAGAGATGCCACTAAATCATAAATCCCCCTCATATTAAGGTATTAGGGTTTAACCCTCTTTTCCCACCATTTCATTTTGGTGAACTTGACATTCTCATATCATACCTTTTCTAATTTGGAAGTCTTTCAAACCCTAGATCTAGGTTTTGCATCATTGTTTGCATTCTTCATTTAGGGTTAGATCTTGCATGTCCGCATCATTAAAATTCATAAAAATCCAAAAATACTGCATACATTTTGCCTCATAGTTTCCATTAGCTTATGTTTCAGTCATTTAGATCATAATTTTGTTCAAAATTGCATTCAAAATTTTTACTTTTATTTACACATTGTCACTCATTTGCACTTGCATTTCATAAAAAAATTTTAGAAAAAATAGTAACAGTAAAATCATTTTGCAACTAGAAATAGAAACCATAAATAGTACACTCAGTTTTTAATTTTTTAGACCCATGTACGAGGACTCATTCACCCCTAGGTGACCCTGTCCTTGTACATGTCTTCAAACCGACTTTTGCACACATTTCTATTTCTATATTTGAACTTTGTATTTGCTGATAAATATTTGTTGTGGAATTCTGAGATAGTGTCTTTGCATGTTAAAAATTGTTCTTTAGTTTAGATTAAAAGAATTTTCCTTTTCAACATTTCAAATTTTCAAATTTGTAGAATCCTTATTTAAAATTCTTGAGTCATTGCATAGCATGGGTAGATTAGTGTTCATTTTGTAAACATTCCAAACCCTAGATTATTCCAACACATTTCATAAACAAACCTTAAAGTGAACATTAAAATTTAATGATTAACCTTGTAGAAAGCATAGTCATCTGATCATGTTAGATCTCTTTCTACAGGTTCATTTATCTTTCAAGCCCTTTAGTAGTGATGAATTTGACATGTTAGATGCAACCATTGAAGACTTCATCTCACCAATATCATCCAGTAAGGCTTGTAACAACACAACACAACAAAGAACCACCAATACAATTACACCCCAACTCATAATTTATCCACTTGCACAAAAACCCCAAATCCAAACAAAACCCATGCTTAGATCATAGGGCCACCTCAAAATAAACCAAAACCTCAAGGTTATATATTAAGCTTTGCAAAACAACTCACTAGAAACCATGTAGTGCAACAACCAAGTTATCATACTATTTCTCATACATATAACACGAGGAATAATAAGTAACCGAGACAAACTCAAGACATCCCCACATCCATACCACTTCCACAACCAATCTTTCCTAGTGTTACTCGCTTACCTTCGCATAGTGAAAAGGAGTATGATCTTGTGGAACAACTTTGCAATACTCCAACTAAGATTTCTTTATGGGATCTCATTCAAACATCATCCACTTATCATGGCATGCTTCAAAATGCTTTGCAAAAACTTGTGGTTCCTCCTAGTGTGCAACCAAATGATGTAGCGGCCCTAATTCAAGGTGTGAATCCAGTTAATATCAATATTGTCTTTCATCAAAGTGAGTTACCCCCATTAGAAACTCGCAAATGAAATGATGCTTTGATGATAGTGGCTATCATTAACAAGTTCAAAATTAAGCACACTCTCATTGATAATGGGTCAACGCTCAATGTTTGTAGTGTCAGTATTTTGGACAAAATTGGAGTGGATAAGACTAAGATTCAACCAGATTCTATGTCTTCATGGTTTTGATAACCTGGGAAAACAACCCCTTGGTGTGAACATTTCCTGTAAAAGTTGGTAAGGTTACATTACAAACTACAATCCATGTCATGCCCAATGATCAAGTTCATATAATCTTCTCTTGGGTAGACCATGGATTCATGACATGCATGCGGTGTCTTCAACATTACATCATTTATTGAAGTACACTTACAACAACAAGGTTTACACAATAAAAGTTGACTCAAAATTGGAAAACTGTTTACAAATTGATAAAGGATTGGGAAGTCCTTTGAAGACATTGATACCAACTTCAAAAGTGGAACCTTTACAAGAAGAAGACAAAGATGAATGTCTTTCATCAACATCAAAATTGTTGGAAGATGATTGAGGTTTATTGAATTTCACACCTACCTTTATGGGCGAATACAAAATCACAACAATGACATCCGAAAAAGAAAAAGAAACAATGATGATATCAACCAAATCTACAATGGAGTCATCAAAAGCATGTGAATCTACAATTTCTAGTAAAAAAGAAAATACAACTTACATATCCACCTATGATGAGATAGATCATGAGAAACCTCCATCTCCGAAAGAAATGGAAGCACTTTATGGAAAAGGATATCAATTATTGAAACAATTTGGCTATAATGGAAAAGGATGTGGAGTGAAAGAGCAAGGCATTAGAGTTCCTATAGAGCCTGACAAACAAGAAACAAAAAGAGGTCTTGACTATTGCCCTTCAAAGATAATGAAAGCATCAAAAAGGCCTTTACTTAATATCAATGTTATCATGCAAGATTCTCCTAAGAAAACCCTTAAGTTGATATATCTTGAATTAATAGACACCACAAGTAATGACATGTTAATTGACAACTTTCAAAGTGATGAATATTTGGGATTTTATGATGTCGATCACAATAAAATATTCACCTAGTATTTCAATACTAAAGGATACTTTGGAGAAGAAACCAAATCAAGTGATACTGAACAAGGCGAAAATCAACAAATCCTTGAGGTTCTAGATCAAAGTACATTGCTTGTGGGAGATACTATAAACATACCAATAGATGCATCTAATGAAGAGATGGTGATTCAAATAGGAAAGCGCCTTGATGATGATGAACAAGAAGATCATGCAACATTATTACATGACTTTCCTAAGATTTTTGCTTGGACTTATTCAGATATGCTAGGTATTGATCCTAAGAAAATTACGCACAACATTGTTCTGGAAAGTGATGCCAAATCAGTAAGACAAAAGATACACAAAATGAATCCTAAGATAGCTTTATTGGTTAAAGTTGAAATTGAAAAGCTCTTAGATGCGAGTTTCATTCACCCTATTGATTATTCATCTTTGATATGTTGAATGCACAAGACAACTAAGAGGGGGGTGAATCAGTTGTTGATTAAAACATCAAACCCTCATTAACATTTAGATCCACATTAACCTTTTTAGCTTTTAATTTGTTAGAGTGATTTAGCATGTAAGCAAATAACAAAAATTAAAACACAACACCATACACACCAGAACACCAAATTTATGTGGAAAACCCTAAGAAGGGAAAAACCACGATGAGGTTTAGCTCATAGTATAAAGTAATTGCAACACTAAATACAAAAAGGCTCATTGTTGGAGGGCTCATTGCAAGATTACAAAAAAGAAGAAAGAAGATTGTTACAATGACAAATCTATCTCAGAGCAACAGAAAAGTTCCACCACAACATCACCAAAACATTTGTAGCCTCTCTGAAGAATGTAGACACCTTCTGCTCATTGCTTCTAGTAGTCTAACACATTAAAGCTCCTACTACATTTCACACTTTTGTACTTCAAATCATATTTCACATCACTCACACACCATACACAAATCCTCCATCATCTCAATACTCATATATACCATCCACAACCTTGAAAACAATCTCCATGGTCGACTATTCACCTTAACCGTCCAAATTAAAATTAGGTCAGCACCAAAACATTCCCATGGTGGAAAGGAATGAAGGAAGACCACATCACACCTTAACTCAGACCTAAATCCACCTATACATTCCATGCCATGCTTCCACAAACACTGAAGCAAATCTGTAATTGGTGGACACCCAAGATCGACCGAACCCGTATAAACACCATTAAACATTTAAGTACATGCTTCCTTTGATCCAAAGATGACTCATGGACCACACACATCACTTGAACACAATCTGGAATATTCCATCAACACCTTGAAATCTAATAAATTCTTTCACAACAACTTTCACCTGAAGAACATACTCATCTTGCACAACCAGTTAACCTTTCACACACTGTAACTCATGAATCCAACCTTGTGGAGCACCAAATCATGAAAAACTCTGACTGGAGATAGATATAAGAAATATAAGCATACCCTCAGATCCACAAGACCAGAAACTACACTACGAAGAAATGTGGAGCAAAACCATTTCTCTCAGACAACACTGCTTTCACAGTTCACACATTGGTGAACACAACTTTCTTTGCACAATAATCCAAAATAATGCACTCTGGATATAACACCTTTGAACACCTCTAATAAGAATATCTAAACCACAAAAGTAGATCTTCAATACAAAAGAAATGTGAAGCAAACACCAAAACACTACTCTACCATACTGAACACCTTTCTAACACACTATTTCCTCTTTTATTCAAATTTTCTGAAAAGCACTTGGAAATCAAGCACCATAAAACATTCTCATCATCTGCAACACTTCCTCATCACAACCAAACCAACTACAATATAGAAACTCAAGAACACTAACATAGTGCAACAAATCAAAGCATCTCTACAACACCTTCACAAGCATCTGCCATATAGCCAACAACATATCTAATATATTTTTGAAGAATGTCAACACCACCATTGTGTTGACGTTAATACCAACAGCTTCAAACACATCATCAATACCAACACACTTACTTCCTTAAGAGTTGAAATCAATACAACAACACTCTATTGACATCAATGACAACACATACCACATACTTCCAACAAGATGTCCAACATTATAGCAGTGGCTAAACTCGATAATCATATTAGGATTTGAATAGATTTTCATGATCTTGACAAAGCATCTTTCAAAGATGATTTTCCCCTTCCTAATATTGACATGATAGTGGATTCAATTGTCGGACATGCTTTATTATCATTCATTAATGGTTTTTTAGGATATAATCAAATCTTATTTAACCCCCAAGATAATACAAGACAACTTTCACTACACCTTGGGGAACATTTTGTTGGGTTGTTGTAGTGTAGGAAATTGTATACCTTTACAATTTTACACTATGTTTGGTTCCTTAATATATTGGACTTAATTAAGCTTCTAATTTTCCAAATTATGCATCCCAAAGCCTTATTTTTACCATTTTTTGAAAGGGGAACGAACATTTAATTAATGCAATCAATAATTAAATCACATTGGAGCATGCGTATCCTAGACTTATAGTGCCAAGACCCATTTTTAAATATGTTTTTGACGGTCTTTTAATGATTCAAATTCAATTTGCAATTGTCAGCTTTTGGAATATATTTTTTTGGGAAATTAGACAAACACTTATAAATATAGTCTTTTTATCAATTCAAATCTAACACACATGATCAAATATTCCTAAGAGAAAATATTATTGTCAAGAGCATTTAAGAGCAGATTTATCAGTCATTTGTTGTAGCATTAAAGATCCTATCACCATGTCCAAGTCTATGTGTGTTCATGTCATCTTGTGAAGGCTAACATGCATTGTTGATCCTAAAGCATCAAAGCATTTCAAGTGTCCAAATCCATCAAGAAAAGCAAGATTAGATTCCTTGGAGAGATGTGTTCGTCTTTAGTCCTCCAAGGGGAGCCATTGAAGGGTTAGTGAGTTGTATCAAGTATTGTTCATTCATTATTTCCTTCTCCATTGTCATTATCTTTCTATTAATGTTTAATTACCAAACTGGGGTTTAACTAAGGCAAGGCCCTATTCAAACATTTTTTTTTCTCTTTGTGTATGTGTAGATTACACAAAAGCCACAAAAACTCAATTATAAATTTTATTTCCGACTTTATGACAACGAGACCTGTGTCAAACAAAAACCAAGATCTAGCATCAAAGGATTGCCAAAAGTGTTTTTAGAAGCCCTAACCAGGACCCATTCGCCCAGGGGCAAACCAGTCCTTCAGTAGGTCTCAAAACCAACTTTTGGTGACAAGTACATATGTCTACACCCTTCTCAGATTTGCCTACAAACTGCCATTTTTCGTTTTTGTATTTTTTAGGAATTTGCATTTTATGTACTAAGTCTTGTTATTCAATTAGTTTGAGTGAATCAAATCATTTCAATTTAATTCCAGACCTTACCTATTGTCCTAAGGACTGAGATCCAAGTCTGATTGGCTCACCATTGAGGTTGAAAGTCAATATTTACACCTTGTGATCTCTTTCCTAATGAAATGCCCATAGGGAAAAACACCTATTAAGAAATCCCTTAAGTTTTACCCCACAAATACCACATCAAATATTGGGGATCCTCTTTCCCAATATTTTAGTTTTTATGCCTTTTAGATTGAAAAATGTTGGAGCAACATATCAAAGAGCTATGCCATTAATATTTCATGATTTCATTCACAATA